>JAPMOB010249660.1:0-12477 GCA_029875015.1 Lepomis gibbosus
AACTCAACTATTCATGAACTTACACATACAAATATACAAAATAGACATTTTAATTAAACATGTCTCTGAGACAGTTACACAAATTGATGAGAAAAAAACAGAAAACAAAGGGGGGGGCTACCACTGCTGAAAATACATATGTTTTTAGAAAATACAAAGTTGAAGCTAAAAAAAAGTATTTCAAAAAGCACAAAATATATATTTCACTGAATATTCTGTATGTCTTCCTCCTAAGATTATGAAGAAGACTTCGAAGCAGACGATGAGGGCCCTGCAGAAGATGCCGAGGCAAAAGAAAAGAAATCCCCATGTCCATCCGGTGAAACTGAAAAGCAGGTTACAGAGAGAGACGCCTCCGAGACTGAAGACAACGAGAAAGATGGTAGGTGAAAGTTCTTGTTTGAATAAGAAAAGTACTCAAGATGAGAAAATAATGAGGATCGTGCAGAATTAATACTCATTTTAAGTTAATTACTGGCATTTAGGGTTTCTACTAAAAAATGTTTATTGTGCTTTAATGTTTCAAAAAACACATTATTTTTCTCGTACTGTCCACTGCTGCTCCACTGAAGCAGTGATGTTCCAGAGGACATCATGAGGGAAAACCAGAAAATATTTACCTTTCCTTCATAACCATAAAAGCACTTTCTGTGAGACACCATAGTGAGACACACTGCACTGCACGACCTGGCTCTATGAGCTTGTATGAGCGCTAACTCTGGAACGTAGGCTGGTCTAACTTTAGGAGTGTAAACATCTCAGATTTTATGTAACATCTAGCACTTGTTGGGATTCACCTGTTTTTCTGTGATATTTTGTGGAAGCAAAAATTTCAATGAAATGCTGAAAGTTATATTCGCAAATTGCATTCTATAAACAAGCATACCATCTTCTGAAGTTTGAAGGGTGATTTTTCTGTCCAATAATTTTAAATTCTTCATCTTTCTTGCACAGAAGACATAAAGTCTCATTCAGGCTCCAGCTCCTCAGAAAGCGACCAGGAGGAGAGTGATGTTGAAGCTACCAACGACTCCACAGAGGACAAGAAAGCAGAGCAACCCAAAGAGGTAGATCAAGAGGAAACTGCTGTTTTTTTTGCAGATGAAATAGACAAACCAAATCCAGAAGAAGCCACTGCCACTGAGGCTGAGTCTCCAATGCCTAAAGACTCAGACATACAGAACAGTGCGTGGGAAAGCACCGAGTTAGACGTCTCTGACGCCAGCATCCCCATGGGGAATAATAATAAATTGAGTGACGACACCTCAGGAAACAAAGAGATTGAGGAAACGTTAGTGCAGAGGAAACAGGAGGAGGAACAGGTGAGAGGTGAGTATAAACCAACAACTACAGCTCTGGATCTTTCACCTGAGTGAGAAAATGAATCCATCTTGCATGGAGGTTTTTCCACTATTATCACAACCAGGGCTGTAGTCAAGACCACTTTATGTGAGTCCGGGTCTGTGCAAGGAGCTGGTGTATACAACCATGACAGCAACTAAACATTTATGACAGTACTATCAGTGCTGCATTGTCAGTTTGTGATATTGAAAGTGACATTATGACATTGTTGTACCATTTAATAGTGGAAAAATTACTTGTGTGTTGTATTTTTTTCCTTTTTGATGTGTTTTGATTTTCTGTCTGACTTTTTAATGTCAAAGTTAAATTTTATTTAAAATTCAGAGTTTCAAGTTTTGAGATGTTTGGATATTAATAAGAATTTCTCACATATACTAATATGTTGATTGCACTCCTGACGATGCTTTTAGGCTTAAAGAAAGCTTTTTCTAATTTCCGTTTTCTTTTTACTCAGTTTATTTGTCCTAAAGCTGCACTATGTCATTCTAGTTAAAGCAATGATAATGACAGCAAAACAAAGGGAAACGCCAGTTCAAGTCAGAATGCAAACAGAAGAGTAGGCGGAAGCTTCCATTGCTGAAAAATACATACATTTTCATACAGTACAAATTCAAAAAGCACAAAATATGTGGCTGTGAAGAGCTTCTGCATATTGAAACATTTCCAGCAGCCATTTCTTAAGGTCTGTAAATACTTAACTCACAAATGTACAGGAAATGTATCATGAAACCAGAATTGTATATGAATAATTTAAGCCAAAGTTATTTCTACATTCAAACTGTGGGATTCATTTGCACAAAGCAAGTGATTTTCCTGTCTTAATTTTTTATTTTTTTTTATCCAGTTACAAATTCACATCCTAAAACTATATAAAGAGGTTTAATGTAGTCATAGAAGTTTGCATAGGGTTTTTCCATTTTGGTTGTGTATTGAATGATGCTTGTTTCTGTGTTTTTAGGAGGTTTTTCTGTGCATGTTCACAAGCATCTGCTTGCATGTTGTGTTGCTACCTTATGTTTGCACCTGGAAACATTAAAGACACACTTTTTTGTTTATGGCTGTATGTTTCTTTATTGGCTCAGTTCTCTCATTGCACTGGCATTGTTCCAATACCGCCTCATTCATTATAACTTTTGGCTCACAAAGTCATGCGCTTACTTGAACATGAACTGATTTCACTGTGTGCCGTGTCTCTCTTTCTTTCCCAAGCCAAATCTGTGCAGGAAAAGCTGGCAGAGGCGATACTGAAGGAGTACCAGTGCAGCTCTGAGCCCGAGCTGAGCGACACCAGTACTGAGGAGGAGGAGGAGTCTACAGATAAAGCCCACAACAAGGGTACCATATTTACTTTTTCATTCAAATCAATCAGCATGCTGCACAAGACAATTTTTGCACTAAAATCTGGATTTTCCTACACAATCCCTCATTTGCACTTGCAGATGCAGTTCCAGAGAAATTAGTGACTTTTACAGAAGAGGAGCACACCCCCGTAGAAGAGACGAAATGTGAGGAAGGTAAAGTGGTACAGGATCAGGAAGAGACGTCTGAAACAAAAGAACAGGAGCATGAAACTGAACAAGAGCCCTGTGAGAACAGTGATGGTACTAAAGATGAGATGGTCAAAACAGATGAGGAACTTGAAAAGTCTGCATCAGCGGAAAACAAAAACACAGCAGATAATGATAAATCAAAGGACACAGCCGATACGGGTTTGCATCCTGTATGTGAAGAGGAAATGGCTGAGGATGGCACGACTTCAGAGCCTCACGAAGATACAGTGGCTGAATCCACTGATGCTGAGGCTGCAGAGAGAGGCGAAGAAAACAAGGAGAAAACTGCAGTGGAGGCCGACGCACAGCCCAACGAGACAGGGCAAGGGGCAAAAAGCAGCGAGGAGGATGAGTCATCAGTATCAGAGCCGAATAAAGAGACTGATGAGACAGCAGTGCCCGATAATGCAGAGGCGGAGGCGATGACAGCAAGTGAGACAATGGAGATGAAAGCGGAACCCTCAGAGGAGGGAGAGGCCCTCAACTGTGAAGAGGCACCTGTAGCCGACACAGAGAAGAGGCAGCAGGGAGACAGCGAGGGCAGAGCGACAGCATTAGAAACAGAAGTCTCAGCAGAGACTTCAAGCAGCTCGTTGGAGGGGAGCGCTGACACCGCAGTTGAAAAAACAGCAGATACAAGTGAGGACAATGCAAAAGATGAGAGCAGTAAAGATGATATTAAAGAAGAGGAAGCAGAGGAAGCGTCAGCAGTAGAGTCTAGTAAGGATGACAATCAAGAAGAAAGGTGTGATGTGGGGGAAGAGCAGGCAGACAGATCTGTGGAAACAGATGATGGGTTAGAAGAGAAATCTGAAGAGGAAGGTAAGAAGGAAGAAAGTCAAATAAATGCAGATGAGATAACAGAGGGTGACAATAGTGAGGAAAGAGAGTGGGATGATAAAGACAAGACAAAAGAAGAGATTAATGAGAATAAGGCCGAAGGAGGGATAGAAAACCTGGAAAACGTTTCAGAGTGGACTAAAACTGACTCGAACACTGAAGCAAATGAAGAACAAGCTGACAAACCACACAGCAAGGAAGATGAAGCTGAAAATGAAGAGAAGGCAGATGAATCAGAAAAGGCAGAGAAAGACGAAGATGTTGAACGTGTCCACGATGAAAGTGACAAGGAAGAAACAGAAGAAAAGGGTGACACAAGTGGTGAAACTAAGGAGGGTGAAAAGACAAATGAGACAAACACATCTGCTGATGAAGAAATGGATGTTGATACAGACAAGGAAGAGAAAGATCAGAATGAGAACAAAGCTGGGCAAAGTGAAGCTGTGAAGAATAAAGATGAAGAATCTGAAGAGGAAAATCTAAATCTAGAGGCAGAACAATTATCTGAGATTGTTGAAGAGCCTGAGGAAAGTACAGATGCAGACTTGGATAAAAATAATGTGAAAATATCTGATGACAATAATGTTGAGACAGTTGGTGTAGATGATAGTGAAGCAGCAAATTTAGCACATGGGACTAAAACGACTGAAGAGACAAGAAACGACACAATAGAGACTGACGACGATAATAAGGAGACTGAAAGACCAGGTGATAACATTGATGTCGAAAATGGAGAGATTTCTACCGGAGCAAATAGCGAAACCCATGATGAGGGAGAGGCCCAAACTGAGGGGAAAGGTGACGTGAAAACAGCAGAGAACACCAAAGACGAGAGCGAAACTGAAAAACCTATGGAAGACGAGAGCACAGAGGAAAAAGAAGTAACTGTGGAGTCTGGAGAGGGTGATGAAAAACATGAAGACAACCAGGTTGAACAGGCTCCTAACACTGATATGGCAGAAGCTGAAGCTCAGGAAGGTGATGATAGTGTGGAAAAGCAAGACGAACCCGGCTCAGAGCCAGAGGCGTCTGGTACGGAAATGAAAGAGGAATCTAAATCAGATGTCGGAAAGGATGGTGAGGAGACAAAACAAGAAGAAAGCAGCGACATATCTGACCCTGATCAGGAAAACAGGGATTCAGATGGGACCGAAAAGAATGATAACGCCCAGATAAATGTCAGCGAGGTCGTAGTTGCTTCCTCAGGTGATCAGGCGCAATCTTCAACACCCGAAGCTGTGGATTTAGACGCCACAGGTCACGAGTTAGATGAGTCCACTTCACCGTCTGGCTGTAAGACTGACGAACACCCACACGCTGATGGAAGTGACGCCGCCGCTGACCTCACTGCCGCAGACGGAGAAAACGGAGCAGACACAGAGGACGCGAGCAAGGCCTCTGAGGAAGGAGCGAGTGTGCTGCTCAAACCTCAAGAACAGACGACACAGCTGATGCAAAACAACGAGGCTGATAACACAGAAGAGAGCGCTCCAGTAGGTGAAGAAACTCCAGAGGCCCCAGCAAGAGAAGACAGCACAGATCTGGTCACAGACTGGGTAACCACGCATCAAACATCAAAGTTCTTTGAGACGTTTATTGAACCTTTAGAAGACTTGAAGGAATCGCTTTCGGATACGCATGAGCACGCGCCAAAAGATGGAAATGAGTCAGGGGTCAAAGCCAAAGAAGAAGAAGCTGGAGAGTCAGACCACTCTGAAGATGGTGAACCATGTGAGAATGACCCCGCCACAGACACACTGCAAGTGGAGGAGGGGACTGTGGTGACAGACTTCATACAAAAAACGGAGAGTGGACAAAACGATCAAGAGTCAGTGAACGGGCAAGACGTGCGTTCAGTAGAGCACAAAGGAAGCAGGGGAGCTGTGGAAGAAGACGCGGTTCAAGAGGTTTTAATGGAAGATAACGCTGAGGAAAGTGATATTTCCAAAACTGAGGTGGAAAGCATGGCAGGTACTCATCATTCAGTAATCAGCGGCAGGCCTGAGAGCGTTTCTGAGAACCAAACTGAGGAGAAAAGAACTGATGATGGTCCAGACAAACCTGCAGCAGTTGAAGAGGAGGAGCATCGTGAGCATACATCGAGCCCAGAAGAGCTCTCCGAACCGAAAGCAAATGAACTGAGAGATGCAGAAGAAGCAGCGTGGGAACAAAGTCAACAAGTTACAGAAATAGCTGATTTTACGGCGTCCAAGTCAGAAGATGGAAGCCAGGAGGAGGCCCGCCACGAAGGGATCCAACCCACGCCGTCAGACAGAAGAGACGTGCAGCTCATTCAAGACATCGCACACACTCTCAGTAAAGACCGGCTGAGCAGTTTCTCAGTGGATGAAACATTGTTTGGTCAAAGTTCATATCCTCTGCTGACTGCCGTGAGGACAGAGAGTGGACATTAGAGCTGCACACGTCAGAGCGGCACTCAGGCACAGTGATGCTTTATTCTTTACAAGAAAACATATAAAAGCAGTTCAATTATAAAAGTGAGTATTTAAAAAGCGATTAGACAATCGGATGGATCAGGATTTCAGTTTTGACAAGGGCCGTCAAATGTCCTATGGCTTCTCTGTTTACATTACAATGACTTCTTAGTCTTCATCCCTCAGTCACCAAGAAGAAGAAGCTGCATAATGAGTTTTGACGGCTGCAGGAAATGTTTACAATAGCCCATCTCTTCCTATTGTTGGTAACAAAGAGGCAAAGTTTGTGTGAGGTATCAAGTACAGCTGCTATCACCTATTACCTGTAAACAGATACTCTTCCACTCACGCTCACAAGTGAGTGAATTATTCATAGTTGTTGGACTCCCACAGCTTACTTGGTACACTTTACATTTCCACTGACCTGGCACAAGCACTTAACAACAGGAATGTTAACCAAAGTTAACATGGATAATTCATTTATCATTAGGCTGCTAATTAGTTAATTAAAACTAACATTGTGAAATGTCAAACCTAGGCACTGATTTGTGTCACTACTGCTGCTAACACTACCTCTTATTCAAAAACTTACTATTTATGTGTATTTATTCGTATTGCCTATTCATTCGATTTTTATGGCTAGTGTGGATTTGTGATCTCATCTTTGCATTTGAGATCTGTCTGGTGTAATTTGGCCGCTCTGAAAATAAAAACAGTAACATAGATAGTGATGTTCTGCTTCTTTCCCTCCTCCTTTGAATGAAGAGTATGTGCACATTTGATGTCAGAATTAACGTGAGCTTTGACTGAGATTCTCAAAGCTTGTATTTCAGATTCGTGCAAACCATGTGCATACAAAAACAAATGGTGCTTGTCATACATACAGTATTTACAAGATCTAAAAGCCTCAACAAATATTTAAAAAAAATGTTTACATACATTTTGTAACCAGTAAATCAAGTTTAACACAAGACTATATTAGGAACTAAGAGTACTGTAAACAACTCATCCATATACAGTATGGTACAACTAAATACATTTTAGGTAGACAGTTAGCAGCATCTACTTCTATCATCTATTTATACAGTTTTACTTCAAATGAATTGTCAGAAACAGGCATTAATGTCTGAATTAATAAGGCAATAATAAAGCGGACTAGGAGCTCAAAGCGGGTTCAATTACTGTCCTCGAAGCTGCCACTGCTGCTGAAGGAAGAGCAGAATCTCATGGTGCTCATGGGATCAGACACGTACCCTGAAGCAGAGACAAACCCATGAAAACTTTGACACTCATTTGTGAATAATAATGTTGAAACTATCAATGCTTAAAACAAAAGGCTGGTGATTAAGGCTGGTATTATTCAATGTCATTTATTTCGAGTCAATCCCACATACATCGTCCTGCTGCAGAGATATTCACTAGAACACCACATATGTATTCATCCTCCACTGAAAATAGTTCCCAACAAGTGCACTTTTTACTCCAGTTTGAGCAAAGTTTGCTAAAAACTCCAGTGCCCAGCTGTTTTAGGAAATCACTGTGTCTTTTTAAAAAATAAACCTGTATATTTGGGGTTGAGTGCCACAAAAAGGTTAGGGAAGTTGAAAAAGCAGTTGGTTTTTGCCTTTTGTGTGGGATTTGACAATTAGAAAAATATAGAATAGCACCAGCCTTTTAAATTATCATGTATTACCTAAGACCAAAACTTAGTTTGTTTTGGAAAAAGGTTTTATTAAACACAAACAATTAGATAAGTTTAAAAAAAACTTGAAATAACCCATTAACAAACCATTTCGGTCAATGGGGGAAAACTGCATGTTCCTTCTGAGTTCCTCAAGTGAAAGGCCCCCAGATGCACGACGCCGTTCGCTGAAAAATAAAATAAATGAAAGCAACAGTACTCATTAATCCACTGCAAAACAACACTAGTCTAGAAATCTATACTGCTTTGTTTACATGGAGGAGGACAGATAAGATGGAGTCAGACAAAAGCAGAAGAAATTCAATATGTAATGTCCAACCAGGCTGCTCTTACACAGTATACAAAATTGATGACATGTTTGATGGAGCAGACATGATAGGCGCACTGCTTTACAAAATGAAAGAAAATATTTTAAATAATGATCAGTGACATTTATAGTGAATCTCACTATGTCGCTCAGCATTTAATATGTGAACATCTTGAGTTAAATTTGAGTGGTTAAATTTGCAGGTCTTGTCTAACTTTTGATAGAGCACCAGGGAACTACAGACAAGTCACTGCCACTCCACAAAAAAAAACACCTTATGTTAATGGCTTCATGGTGACTGTTACTGGGCTCTGACAAACACACACAGTACAGAGGCTTAAAGCCCGGCATCTAATAGGGGCCTTCCTCCTCGGTCAAAATGCCATGCATGTTTTATTGCATTTGCTTTCCTTTGTTTCCTGTTCAGTATCTGAGCAACACTCCTCACTGTAGCAGTAAGTATCTTAACTGATCTACATGTTGGCATAGCAATTGTTGAGAGGGAGTTGTTTTTGCAAATCAGAGCAAGCCCAGACATGATGTTTAGTTAGCAGAGTATTAAGCTGAAAACATTTAATTGAACCTCCCCTGGTGATAAACAGCTTCAAATTTCTGAAAGCTTTTTTCATCTACTTTTTGAGGCATTTTTTAAGGCTTATCCAGCTGGTAACAGGGGTTCCTTCTAAACCGATCACTATAAAAACAACATCTATGTATTCAGTTTGATCTCAGGTTTATTTTCAACCAATCAAAGCTCTGAGAAAATATCTCAGTATGGCTAAAGGCCAAGTGCTGTGTNGCCAGATCAAATTGTTTAAATTTATTTATACACTACATTATCTGTTTGATGCAGCTTCACTGTAGTAATTTTTATAGTCATTGTAAATGTCACTGGGCCATAAACCTGTCTCCACATATAATGATTTGAAATTGAAGTGTAGCCTGATAATGACACAGTGTTGACATACCATTTTATTTCAGTATTAACTGAGTCACTGTGTCGTGTGAACATCTTCCAGTTACATTGATCCACTTACCTTCTACGTCTTTATGTGCACACTTGTATGTCAACATAAGATACAGCAGTTGTTATGATTGCAAGTGCATGTTTTTCATTCTTTTTCTTCAACAATATGCTCAGTGGTCAGTTGATCTCACGTGGAAAGTTGTACATTAGTGATTTAAAGGGATTGACTATGGATCACTCCACCCAGCCATCAGACTGTCACAGATGATTTCACATTAAAGAAGTTATGTGGGTCATTGCTACAGTAGTTTTCAGCATTTCCATATATTGCTTGATTGAGCCAATGTCAAGTACAGTCCCCTCCAAAAGTATTGGAATAGTAAGGCAAATTCCTTTCCTTTGTTTTTGTTGTTCCCTGAAGACATTTGGGTTTCAGATCAAAAGATAAGTATGAGACAAGAGTTCAGAATTTCAGCTTTTATTTCCTGGTATTCACATCTAGATGTGTTAAACAACTCAGGACATTTCACCGTTTGTATTAGACCACAGCATTCTTAGGTGAGCAAAAGTAATGGAACAAATAATTTTAAAGTAAATAACATTTAATATTTTGTGTCATCCCCGTGACCCTGTATGCAGGATAAGTGGTTGATGATGGATGGATGGATTTGATGGTATCACCCTTGCTTGCAATAACTGCCTCAAGCCTACGATGTATTGACATCACCAAACTGTGTAATTCCTCCATTACGATGCAATTCCAGACTTTTACCGCAGCTTCCTTCAGTTCTTGTTTGTTTCGGGGTGTTTCTCCCTTCAGTCTCCTCTTAAGGAGGTGAAATGCCTGCCTTGGGTTAAGGTCAGGTGATTGATTTGAACAGTCTAAAACCTTCCACTTTTTTCCCCTGATGAGTCCTTTGTTTTGTTGGCAGTGTGCTTTGGGTCATTGTCCTGCTGCATGATAAACTTTGTCCCGATTAGTTTCAGTGCATTTCTCCTTAAACTGCTACCATCATCAGTTACATCATCAATAAATATTAATGAGCCTGTTTCAGAAGCAGCCATGCACAACCAAGCCCTGACATTACCTCCACCGTGCTTCACAGATGAGCTTGTATGCTTCGGATCAGAAGCACTTCCTTTCTTTCTCCACACTTTGGTAGAGATTAATCTTGGTCTCATCAGACCATAAGATTGTGTTCCATAACTTTTGCGGCTCATCTCTGTACTTCTTTGCAAATTTCAATCTGGCCTTCAGATTCTTACTGCTGATGAGTGGTTTGTATCTTGTAGTGTGGCCTGTATATTTCTGCTCTCTAAATCGTCTTCGAACTGTGGATTCTGATACCTTACCCTGCACTGTGGAGGTTGTTGGTGATGTCACTTACTGATGTTTTGGGGGTTTTCTTCACAGCTCGCACGATTTTCCTGTCATCAACTACTGTTGTTTTCCTTGGCTGACCTGTTCGACATCTGTTGCTCAGTACACCAGTAGTTTCTTTCTTTTTCAGGACATTCCAAATTGTTGTGTTTGCTATGCTATGTTTGTCCAATGGCTCTGGTCGATTTTCCTTATTTTCTCAGCTTGACAGTGGCTTGCTTTTCTCCCATAGATAGCTCTCTGGTCATCATATTGGTTTGTCGTCTTTAACAGGAAATGCAGTCTTTATAGGTTTGAACCAAGGATGAAAACTTAATATTTGGACAATCAACCTAAAAGGCAAAACCTAGGCAACAAGAAACATCTGTCAATCACATGTTCCAGTAGTTTTGCCTGAGTTGTTTAACACATCTAAATGTGAATACCATGAAATGAGAGACGAAATTCTGAACTCTTGTCTCATACTCATCTTTTGATCTTAAAACCAAATGTCTTTAGTGAACAACAAAAACAAAGGAATTTCCCTTACCATTCCAATACTTTTGGAGGGGACTGTATATCATTTTAGATGCTGCTTTTAAATTCTGCAATAGGGCTTTGGCTACATTCATTTGAGAAAGACATCTTTTGAAGTATAGGTTGCATAATTGTTAAGGTCACCCCTTCTTGTGTTAAAAAAGATGACATGACATCTGTTCTGGGAGCATGAAATATCTCCAAAACTATACACCAAAATTTGTTTTTAAGTAAATATAAGGAAAGAAAGGAAGCAGCTTAATCGTACCAGAATGATGGATCTATGATGGCTCAATTCTTGAGTACACTGTACATTGTATACAGTGACACATGCAATATATTGCTTGATTTATATTAATTATTACAATATTTAGGGAAGTCTTATTACTCTGTTTCTGCATTTACAAACTGCTCAGCCAAAGTGAGTGGCCACAACTGTTGTTTAATTGTATACCAATCAAGAAACATAAAAGTAATTTTATTCTACTGCTAAGTCACTAAATGAGACCCAACAGCAGGGTTACCAAAGCTCCATGTAAACACCTTAAGCTGATTAAAGACTAACTCATTTTCTGCTCTAACTAATAGCTGGGTTATTGGGAGGGTGTGAATGTGGCGATTGTGCAGCAAATGATTCTCACGCCTTTCACTCGTCTGTGGAGGTGCTTGAGTTCTCTTACCTCTGAGTCCAGAAGGCGTAGGCGCGAGTGTTGAGAGCATACTCGAGTTCAAAGCGGGAGCGCAGGGCAGCCACATGGCTTCGGCCGGGTCCTCCTCGTCCAAGCAGACAGTCAGAGGATGAAGAGGGCGACAGGGAGCCGCTGCTGTTACTGGAGGCTGGAGACATCAGCTGCCCCGCACACAGAACAGCAGAAATACATTCACAATGGTGAGAACTGATTTATCACAAAATAAATGTCATGCGCTTGCAGTGTTAAATGAGAAAATTGAGAATAAGAGGTATACTGTATACCTCAACGTTGCACAAACATTCCTCCAGGTTGGAAACCACTTCAGAGAATTCAGGCCTGTCCTGAATTGGAAAAAGCAACACAGTACAATCAAATGCATCAGGTTTTATCAAACACAGCCCTCTATGTTGTGCTCATTTTAGTCCACCCACACATGAAGCAACCCTGAACCCTGCTTCAAAAGCAGCCTTAGATCTCATGCTTCACTGTAAAACAACAAACACTGCCACCCCGGAGCTGTTCAATTATACATCACATCCCTCAGACAGGCCAAGGTCTGTCTGCATACTACTTTCAATACAGGGACACAGGAAAATGAAGACAACACAGTAAAGATGAAACAACAACATGACAACCTTTGCCAGCATCTCATTTTGATCTTGGCAAATGCTTTTCATAAATGATTGTGTTTGTATAGTTTGTTGCAAGTTTATACAATCATTTAC
>JAPMOB010249662.1:0-22826 GCA_029875015.1 Lepomis gibbosus
TACCAGCTTCCCTTCACACAGAGCAAGGGCCAGAGCAGGGACTCTACTCTGTGTTGACATTTTTATATCCAGTAAAGTTAGGGAGAACTACTTGCTACAAAGGATTTTATGTACCATAGCAACCAAAGCAGTCGGAAAAAAATGCTGCGCCTCAAAAACGCCCACTAGCGCTTCCTGCTGGCCGTTTTCAGAAGAGCAGCTGGCGTTTTCAGCTGGCAAAACACGCTTCGGAGGACACGGCCCTTGGTAGGGGGGCACCGGGGGCAATTGTAACATTTTTTTTTTTACATTTTCCTTAATAACTCAGACTACCTGAGATACACAAGTCATCTTTTGATACAAGAATATTTTCACTTCACTAATATTTAATTAAATGCAAGAAGTCGGAGTGTTACGATTGCCCCCCCGCTGTATGTCAAGTAAAAGCCTAGGCTACATCACAGTAATTACTTTACTGCAAATAACGCTGAGTGCTTTTATGTGGTTCAAATTATTTTAGATGTCAGGCATCCTCTGCTTAGTTATCTGTTATAACTTTGGTTTTGCTTGGTCTTTAAATCCACTAGACAAACTGAAATTGAAAGGAACTTTAATTTTGCAGACTTAGGCCTATATAACATTCACACTTACTGTTAAACACACAATATTTTATACAAAGAATGTTGAATTGCACATTAAGAATATTTGGAATCAATTTTGCTCTTTTTAAAATCGGCCTTAAATACTGAACTTAAAGAATATAGCTCAGATCCTCGAATGTTCTTCGAATTTTGTGGATACATCACATTGTTAGAATTTAAATGTCATTTTTTCTTATTTTTATTCTGTGCTTCTCAAATTTGTTCTTGCTGGCTTTTAGATATGCAGACATGCCTTTGTTGAAGACCTGTTTTGATCATAAATGGAATCTATGGACTCTATGGAATTTGAACCAGTTACTATAAATTTCAGTCAGACCAATGTTGGAATTTCTCCTGAAGAAAGAAGCATGTTGTTGTACTAATTAAATTAGTTTGAAATATACTTATATACTTAATAATAAAGGAAACTGAAATTAATGTATGTCTATGGGAGTTTTTTTTGATTTCCAAGTAATAGCGGCACCTAGAGACCGATTGATGCCAAATTTACCACAGCCAATCAGGACGGCGTAGCAAAGCTAAGATCTGACATGGCATCCTGTTTTTAGCCTTTGCGCAAGTATTTGTTAGCTTGTAATCCAGGTGGGTTTTTTGGATCAAAATTCCCTCTACAAACTTTCTTGGCTCGGTCCAGAGATGGTCCCTACCAAGTTTTGTGCCGAACGGACTTGCGGCTTCGGAGGATTAGGTTTTGCAGTTTTGGCGATTTCGTAAAATGAAAACGTCATTGTACAGTGGCGTGTCCTACACCATAAGAATAGGCAGCATCCCGCAAACACATAGACATAAGGTTTATGAATGTGCAAATGAGGCAAAATGTCCTTTGATTGAAAATCCCAATGTAATAAATGGGGTATTTGAGTTTCGATTGTAGCGGCACCTTTTGGCTGAATTGCACCAAATTTTTCAGGTGTCTTCAGGGCCCCATGGGAAACAATTGACCCAAATTTGGTGTCAATCGGACTAGCGGTCATGGAGATATAAAATGCATGTAAATCAATGGGATTTTTTGTCCAGTCTTTAATCTGCAATAACAGCGCCACCTATGGGCATATTTGGGGGAACTGCGTAAACTATGGGCACCATGCTGAACAATTAGGCACTGGTTTCATGTCAGTGTGACTTGTGGTTATAGAGGAACAATTTTGTTGGATTAAATAGCGCCACCTAGGGGCTAGTTGCACCAAATTTTGCACAGGCTCTCAGGGGGGCGTCCTACATTAATGGTCCAATTTGGTGTCAGTCGGCCATTCCAAAGCGAAGATATGCCCTGACTTCCTTATTCCATTATACGCCATTTGTTAGCGTATAATTGCGACATTTTTTGTCGGATCAAAATTTCCTCTACAAACTTTCATCAGCTTGGTCAAGAGATTATCCATGCCAAGTTTAGTGTGGATCGGACTTGCGGCTTCGGAGGAGTTAATTAAAATAGGTCCAGGAGGAAATGGGCGTGGCCTATACCAGGAGATTCAGCTCGATCCCCCAAACGCGTGGATGTAAGGTTTTTGATATGAACCCCTGTAGGCGGGAGTTCCAAGGTCAAATGCGTTGACCTTGCTTATCGCGCCCCCTAGTGGCAGAAGTGTGTGAATATTTGCGCCTGCGGTCGCTGCGGTGACCTGGACCTACCCTATGAGTTTTGTGTCTATAGCACTTACCGTCTAGGCTGCAGTAGTGGAATTAGCGGCGGAAGAATAATAATAAAAATCCGAGCGAAAACAATAGGGTTCTCAGCCCCACTCGGGCTTGGACCCCTAATAAAGACGTGTCTCTAATATAAGATTTATGATTCTTTCTGCTAATCCTTTCCCGGAGAATTTATGGTAATATGAGGAGATTAGAACATTCATCTTTCTATAATTTTATTAATAAGACTTCAAAATAAGTGTTGACTGTTGTGTTTTTCAGTATCTGACTGACTTTGTAATTAGGTTTCAGAAAATTGCTTTTGTAGAAAAATATGTTGTTCATCATTATCAAATATTTTAATTTTTGTTTCACACATTTGTAACATTAATTGGACGGTAAAGTTGGATATAGTATAGCCATTTTCATTATATTAATGTTCTGATCCTATTCACGGTAGTGATTTCAGAATGACCCCAGCTGTAGATATGGTTCTTCTCTTTACAGGCACAGACACATGAATACTCACATTCTGATAAAACGTTATTTTATACCATGCAGATGTAAATAAAGTACATTTCCTGGGTTCTGCTTGACTCACAACTATCTGGAAGTAATCACTGGGGATGACCTCCTCTCCGTTCTTCATCCAGCGGACAGTCGGCGGTGGGCTTCCTGTCACAGCACACTCCAGCTCGATGTCGGTCGACTCATAGGCATATGTGTTGGTCGGGTAGTTCAGGAACTGAGGAGGCACTGCAAAAATACACAAAACAACATGACACATAAACAACAGAGGAACAGCTGAGCACCCCCAACACTGACTCAGTTCTAGTGTTGTTCAGCGCCTTTGTTTATTTTCCTTCAAGATTGGGTTTCACATTAGCAAGTTTCTGATGCGACCTTAGTTAATTACAGACTAATTAACACAATTACAAACTCAGCCCAGCTTATTACTGAAGAGCTGAAAGTGTTTGATCTCATTACCTTCCATGGATCATTACTCGTTCATCTACTCATGGTCATTTGACATTTTTTTAGGTATCTGTGGGCTAATGCTAATCCGGCAGACTACATTCAAACCTTAGCAGCAGCAGATTACACTTGAATAATCTTTAGTTTTTGGTTGATGAGCTAATAGAACATTCCTGTTGCACTCCTGTTACAAAACGAGGACTATCATTGATCTGGTTTTATGGGGGTTTGATGTCTGGAGCACTGGATCAAATGAATTTGCCCATGTGGGATAATAAAGTTGATCTGAACCTGAGTCAGAGTGTGAAATAAGAACCCAGCAGCCTGTGCAAATAAGAAATGGATTAACAAATTTGACCTATGATCTTTAAAAAGTGATAATATGTTTAAATTGTCTTGCTTGCTGTGCTGCGCCCAAGTGGCCAAGCATGTCAGAATGCCATTTTAAAGCTACCTACAGAGGAAATTAAAGAAATTATTATAGCTGGATTATTATGGCATTAGGCATGTTTTTAGCATCAGTCAGTGTCCTCAGCATAATTATAACATTTTAGCATAGCTTTTATCATATTAAGCGTGTTTGTGAGATTGTATGTTTCCTAGTTGCTTTTGCAGCAGGTTTGAGTCATTTTAGCATGTTTTATATATCTTAGATGTAGCTGTTGCTGTCCGCATTACATTGTAAGCTTTCTTTCTTTTTCTTGTTGTCCTCTTCTTTTAGTTTTTAGCTATAGCTATTATAAACAGAAAACAGTCATCAGTTTTTGATTTTCTTTTTTCCGGAAAAATATTGATTTTGATATTTAATCTGTAGCTTTGTGTGTTACACTTGATAAATCTGCAGCAGATAGCCTACACTTGGGCGATGGCAGTGCCTGAAAAATATTGATTTTGATATTTAATGTGTCCGATTTGTGTAGATTTAAAGATTTGATAAACCTGCAGCAGATACACTTGGGTGCCTGATTAAACATAATTAAGATGAGCTTAAACATCAACATGTGAGTTTTTAGTTAGAGAAAACGGAGGCTCATTGTTCAGTTTTTAACTCACTGTAAAAAGGGACAGAAGTTGCCAAAGAATCTTCCGTTTTTTAAGATTTCTTCAGTATCAAATTAATTCACTGATAGTTGTCACTACATCCAATGGTACACAGCAAACATGAACTTTTACTAGTTAAATCGGCGAGCTGTATACTAATGATTCATACACAGATTAAGAGTTTTGGGTGATTTTCGTTCAACCTCTCTACACTGTTTCAACCTGACCTTCACTTTCTTCATGAGTTGGAAGAATTAAGAAAGTTGCGCAGACCACAGCTGTTGCAAACAACAGGCACACATGTGGAGCAGCCAGTTAGTTTGAAAACCAGATAGGTTTAGATTTAAAGTCAAATTTAAAATTTGATTTAAAATCAAAGAACTAACCTTCCACAGATTGCTGAGTGTTCCTGCTTGCTTCCTGTGCCTGTACATTGAGTTATTTTGGTTGTTGGATTTTTGGATAATTTGCCTGCTCTCCTGTGAATCTGCTCTTTTGTTTTTGACCCTTGCTTTCCTCTAGACCATATAAGCATGTTCGCTTTTTGTTCAAATGAGTCAAGTGTTTCAAATAAACACTTAAACTGTACCTGCTTCACCTGAGTGTCCTGGTTTTAGGTCCAAATCCTTGTTTTCCTTGTCTGCACTCAGCAAAAGTAACGTTAGCATGTTTTAGCCTGTCTATGTTTGACACTTTGATCGGTTTTTTTTTCGTTTTTTTTTTTTATTTTTAGAATGCCTGGCATTTTATTTATATATTTGGAATTTTGAGCTTCAACAGAGATGAGGACGAAGTCTGAAGGGCCTCCTGCAGCACCGAACACCACAGAGACACTGTCATCACTCCAACACAACAAACATTCTCCCGCCAACAAACACACACAGCAAACACATGTTAAACTCACAAACAGCGAGGATCAGTTTCTCTTCCAATGATTTGAGCTGTGCATCGCGTACACAGAGTTCAACACAATTTAAATTCGGCAGCGGGCGGGCGTGTGCGTGAGGCGAGCACAACCGCGACAGTTTCAAGGGAACGCACCCATTTGTCTCTACACCTTGTTCTCGACCACTTCACCTCACTCTAACAGGGACACTTGCTGCTGAACACAGACTTTTTCTGCTGCTGCCTGATAAAAGAAAAATGTTTCTGCTGATACCTGCTCAGAAACCCCCCCTAAGAAAACTGGACTCTGATGGTAACTTGTTTTAACAAGCTAGATAAAAGGTAATTCCCTGGCAGTGGCAAATAGCTTTGGTTTAATATTTGATGTTTTGATATTATATTAGTGTTTCAGTTGAGATTTACAAGAAATATTTTATTGCTACTGTGTAAAGGGAATACTGCTGTTAAAAAGCACCATTGTTGTTTAAAGTGTTTGCAAACCACATGTTATTGCACGTTTGTGTATATAGCAGAAAAGTGCACAATACACTGGTTTAGAATTCATTATTCAATTTTGCTCATATGATTTTCTAGCGATTAATCATTGCCCAGCACTATAATAAATATAGAAATACACACAAAATACAGTAAGACAGTAAAAAGTGGACACCAGAATATTACATAGACAGGGCAGAAGGATGATGGGAAGGAAGAAAGAAGAAAGAAAGGAGGACATAAATTAAATCAGGAAGGAAAAAAGGATGAAAGCAAGAAGGAAGAGAGAAATAATAAAGTCAAACAGAAATGAGAGAATGACATGATAGAGGGAATGAAAAGGAAAATGGGAAACACAAAGAATAAGAAAGGAGAGGAGAAAGACAAAAGCACAGAGAAAGAGAAGGCAGAGAGGCTTGGACATGTTTGAAGAAGAGAATACAAGGGAAAGAAGATAAGGAGATACAGAGAGGGTGACAATAGAGTAAAGGGGGAGAAGATGAAAAGGTAGGAAAGAATACACAGGAAAACAGATGAGGAAGGATGGTGAGGTAAATGTGTTAAAGAAAAGAGTGTATAGATGGATTACAGAAAGGACAGAAATTGCAAGAGTGGAAAGGCAGAAAGTTCGTAGAGGAGGTGAGTTGTGTTTGCTGTGTCTCCCATCGATACATCATTGTCTGGAGGTGTAACTTTATCACTGCAGTAATGCTCTAATTAAGAGCTAACGATTTCCTTTAAACTCTGAGCGGCTGCAGCTTCACCACACCAACAGCTACACAGCGATACACAAACAACACAGACTATACACGGGTCCAGGAATTAGTCTGAGACACTAAACACCAGAGACCCAAGAGAACAGATCTGAACCAGCCCCGATCCTCCGCGGCTGAGCTGAAGCGTGTCCAGCTGCCGTTTGGTGTTGTTCTCATCAACATAGCCAATCAGAGCCTCTCATGGGTTTCACCTGAAAACAGCATGAATTCATGGACCGGGACTGTAATTATAGCTAACGCATTAGCTATCTTAGCTTTATCTTGGTTAATCTTGAAGATCGTAAATCTTCAACCAAGTCTAGTTGCCCTTGACTTTAACCTTTTTTGGATAACCATGACCTGGATGACTGAGAATCTTCACAGACATCTAACTTAGCTTTGTTTATCCTGACATCAACATACACTCCTTTTTACAGTGTCATACAGCAATAAAAAACAGTAATGGTGAAATTAGTTTGAACAGATTGCTACATTAGGGGGTTCGATAAATAAACCTTATTAAGTATGAGGGTAAAAAGGGTTTTGGAGAACTCAGTGAAGCTGGCTTCACAGGAACAATAAAGGCCGGGATGTGCTTAAAATAAACTAACTGGAAGGCAAGATGACAAGAATAAACATCTGAAGGCAAGATGGCTTGATTACTTCTGTAACCACGGTTCTCAAAGTAGCGCGAGTGAGATGATCTCAGCAACCACCAGCACTCAACAAGCAGCACTCCTGAGCTCAGCATGTGCCCTGCTCGGAACAGAGACATCCAGTTTATATTATTGGACAAAGGTGAGCCAACCACCTTGGGCACAAAGGCTTGGGCTTTAGGCTTCATCAACACTCTGACACGCCCTGGGGCAAAGTGAGTGCATTAGGGATGCGCAGTGTGTCACTGACCCGTTTTGCAGGTGCTGAAGCCGGCAACAATACTCTTTTCAAGTTTTAAAAAGTATTCTTTTACAAGTCGACCTCCTCCAGTGGTTCAAAAGCAGGGCCAAAAAGCACATCCAAACAGATCCCATAGGATCGCTAGCGGCTTGGAAACAGGGAGCAGCCTATGTGCTCCCTTCATAAAATGGCAAACCAAAGATGTTTGGACAAGCTGTTTTACCTTCAAACCAACCAAACACGACATGCAGCAATAGCAGGAAGGTACACCCTAATCATGGAGATGGCTTTGTCAATGACGTCCTGCAGGAATGACAAAATCATGTCAAACGAGCACTGAAAAGAGAAATGCCCCTCCTTGAGACACCAGCTAGCTAGCCTATACGACAGGTGGACATACGCTCTGTAGCAAGAGGAGGTGTTTGAAGGATGTCTGCGTTGTAGCGTAAGGGTGGACTCAATTGATCAGGATTGTCGTAATAAGGTAAAGGTATCCAAAAAATTACTATGAATTACAAACAAGAGCTCAAACCTTCTCCTTTCTCACATCCACACTTTGGGCCAATCACTGTGTAGAATAAAAGCTGAGAGGGTTTAGATGGGCCCAACACCAAAGCTACTACTAACACTTAAAAAAGATGAGATGTGGGAGGGAATCAGAGGTCTGGAACCAGGATTTATTCCGTGGGCCTTAATTCAAAATGACTTAACTGATCCTTGATTTAGAAACCCATGCACAGGGATTTTAAGATAATATTTTCTACTACTATATGACCCCTAGGAGGGTTCCATATATTGTATTTCCAGAAGGGATAATACCTTTCAAGATGTATGTTTAAAAATTGAAATGGGTGACATTTCTGAAGTTTCTGAAGGGCGATCATTTGTCTCTGGTTTACCTGGCCTTCTTTAGTCTCACACAAGGAAATTATGTATTTCCTGAACAGAGATGATCCCTTATCTATTACCCTTTATTAAAAAATCTCCTCTTTTGCTCTTTTGCCATGGGATACATAAACAGATTTAACAAGACTCTCAAAAACCCTTTGCTGTCTGCAAAGTTTTCTCAAAAGTTAGAAAAAGATAAAGAGGAAAAGCTGTTTGTCTCCCTCTTCTACAATCCCCCTCTTTGCTATGGAAGAAGCCTGCTCTGCAACTGATTACCCAGCAGCCTCCGTTGTATTGGGGATTCCCCCGAGCATCCACTGATTGTTTGGATGTCTCTTTCTGCGGAGCTGCGAGTTACACTGATTACCTGGTCATCTGCAGAGACGTGTTAACAAAAAGTGTTTGTGTTTCCAGGCGGCTCTTTTTGATATGAACACCAACAGGCAGGACACCGTGTTAATGCAATTCTACTTCCTGCAGGAAACAGCTGAGAGCAGCCATATGGTAATGGGATGCATAAGCAACCAGCTGACCTCCTCCAGACACTACAAGTCCGACTCGTCCTCGCATGGATACGTGCAATCTCTCCGGATTATCATTTAGAACGGACATTATTTTGTAGAACGTTCCATGAAATAATAAAAAAGTGAATGCAATCTGATAACAACACAGTTTTAAACATTAAGGAAAGAATGTGCAGCAAATAATCTGTGATCTCGCACACACACACACATAGTATCTGTGCTGCTCTTAAACTGCACCGTAATAACTTCCACTCAGCATTCACATGGAAAGCAGCCCCATTGTTCATTTCAATGAACATCTGCTGTGTGCGTGTGCATGCGTGTGTGTGTGTGTGTGTGTGTGTGCGTGCGCGTGTGTGTGATGGTGATGGTACTCAGGGAAGGACATCCACACACATAGACACACACCCAAGTACAGCTTTAGATACGCACACACTCACTCAGTCTGAGTTAAACTCTCTTTGTGCAAACAGAAACTCGTTAGCAGCCTCTTTATATCTGCACTTAACCACCAATTATCTGTCATTAAGTGCATCCATGGAGACTCACTACACACACAAACACACCTTATTATTCACTCTGTGGACATGATGACTGAAATAGTTAACGGGTTGTAAAATCACAATCACTCAAGAGAAAAGGGCTAACATTGCTGTTAGCTGAGATGGCTAACTTGGTATTGAATATGTGACATCCACGGGTAGTCAAAGGCCTGAAAATGAGGGGGTTTATGCACCGTCTACTACATGTGTTTGTAAAACCAATTTACTTAGTTTTGTGTAGCATTCTATTTTCTCCTCGTCAGTGAAAACCTCATTCCTACTAAAAGTTAGGGATACACTGAATGTTCAGCTACTGAAATTAATCGGCCGAAAAGAGCAAAAAAAAAAGCACTTTTCGTGTTTAAAGTGTCAAAGAAAGACGCAAAAATCGCCTGTGGCTGACTTCTTTGGAAAGGCAACAAACGGTCTGACCCACTTTGAGTGTTTCTGTCACTCATTTCTGAAAAGGCGATTCAGCTAGCTACCTTGTTCGGTCTTTAGGAAAGTTTTTTTTAATTATATTTAAGGCTTTAGCAAAGAAGTTTCATTTCGGTGCATCCCTACGAAAAGTGACACTGAAACAAATAATTTTAATAATCACTTTGCTGCCTTCATGTCTCAGCAGTCAAATAGAAGCGAATCATTTCAGCACAAAAAGAAGAGCCGCTGACCTCTCTCTCTGTGCATTCATGACATGAGCATTCATTTTTGACAAATCAATTTGTAATCAATCTGTCAAATGAAGTTCTGGATGTATGCATTGACAGATTTGTGAGAGCAAGGACACATTTATAGAGCAATGAGGGAAAAAACCGATAGTGTCCCCAAGATAGCTAAATAATCCGTATATTTTTCTGTTGTGGCTCTGACAATAAACACTACCACACAAAGATAATTGCAGAATGTAAATCAATTAGTAGGATAGATATTAGTAGGATCTGAAATCATATAATATTGTAACATTCATAGTGATCTGTAACTTGAAATGGTGAAACAGAAAAACACAATTTCACAGTAATATTTTAAGGATCTAACGTGGATATTTTTGAATCAGTAATAGCTCACTTTTTTGAGTCCTGATGGTCCTCTGACCCAGCCATTACAATCAAACAAGTAAAATTATATTTCTTATTTACTCTTGTCTGGTCTCTTCCTCGCCACTCTCTTTTTCATCCCTACCAAAATCTACGCCCTTGTAAGTATCTCTGTCTGGAGCTGGTGTGCTGGATCGCTGGTTCGCTCTTTATCATAGTATTTGTCATTGTACTGGATCATATGACTGAATATCCACCAAAAGGTTGAAGGACTATAAATAAGATGATGTGATAACTTCAATTTATTTTATGTGAAAAGTCAGCAGGTTGCTATTTTCTTGGTGAAGAGTACCTAACTGAACTAGAGAATTAAATATGTGAACTCAGAGACAAGAGCGAAGGTTGCGTAGGTGCATGGGGGCCCGGGCTGGGTAGGTGCTCTCCCTGTTCTGGCAAAATTCAGCAGCTCTTATCAAATGAAACAGTCCCTTCACTCCTGGTTTCAATGGTAAACTACCAACAAAAAACACTATATTCTAAGGAGACATGTTTTAATAAATTTGGTGATTAGTGCTTGCTAACTGTGTTTATTGTTGATATTCAATCAGAAGTGTGTAATTCATTTATATTTGAAAATTCATTTATATTTTGAAAATTGACTCTGCTGTTTTGGTGCCTGACTTCCTGCCCGGTTCATCTGCTCTGTGCTGCTTGACGCTGGAATGCATCTGGGAAGCACTGCAGCGCTTCTGGTGTGAGCACAAACATTTAGTAGAATGGCTGCGATCAGCTCCGGCAGCAGCGATGCAGACCGACTCAGTGGACTTTTGGAGTGAGTCTGGGGCAATGGTGTAGCCTACGTGATACGCAGGTATACGCCGTATAACCACTAGGAACGGTCAAAGATTTCAATATACCCACTTAAAATAGCGAAAAGATACATAACGTAATGTTTAACACTAAACATTAGACATTTTCACCAAAACATTGGTGCAGAAAAAGTCTCCAGAATGCAGGAAATTAAATGTTTAATGCTCAAAATCTTCTTACCCTTACACCCCCAATTTTGTATTTATCAATGAATATTCCTTTAAATACTATTAAAATATCTTCTAGTCTTGATCTTGTGACCGCAATATTTTGGATTGTCACAACTCTAATCTGAACCCCACCACTTTTCAACACAAAGTGATGCCTTTCCCACCTGTAACTGTCATTGGCTGTTAAAGTCTTTGCGTTTTTGACAACACATAGGCCTAAGCAGTCCTTCAGAATGCTCTCTATTACATGTACATGCATACTGTAAGTATTAGTGAGTGTAGTGATGCTCATGGGACGTTGCTCTGGGACGGGTGAGTATGAGGCTGGGATCGAAAAATCACAGTATACTCACTAGAAAAATCTAGACTACACCACTGGTCTGGGGTCATGTAAACTTGGTTTAAATGACTTGGTAGCAGGTGGGCCCTGTGATGAAGCTCCACCCCCATGGTGCTGAGAGTCTAGCTCCGCCCCCCCTCTGGGCATTATCCTATAAGAAAGGGCAAAGAAAGTGCTCCATACAGGTAGCCCCAGCCTTCCCAATGTTTTTTTACCCAACCTGTATTTTCATGGGGCTATTATTTGAGACCATGGTATTATTTGTACACCGTTTTTACTTCCACCACTGTTATTACTGTTTGTAACACTGATAAAAACTTCTCTGACTGGTTGTTCTCTGCGGTCTCAACACTGAAATGAAGGACAGGTATGTTCTGTGGGTTTCTTCCTCAGCTGCAGCTCACAGCAGGAAGACAGACTTCCAGGTGGTTACCATGGTAGCAGTTTATCAGGCAGCGGCGGAAGTCATCAGGGCAGGATGACACGATGGATATGTATAATGTCTAATTAGCTCGGCGCGACCCTCACTGTCCGACAGCCCCGACCCAAATCGTGTCAGATCAGTACAGCTGTGTTCCTGCTGAGAGACGCAGCCGGGCCGCGACTCCCAAGGCCAAACGTCATCTGTCCTTCCCAGCTGGAGCTGTCTGTCCGCATGAAAAGGTGAAGCCCGGCGGGAAGGTAATCACTGCAGACAAGCAGGCAAGGAGGAGGATGGAGGACGCCGACAAACTGTGTAGTGAGGAAGAGACCAGCACAGACTGAGAGAGAGCAGTGCAAGGTCAAAGGTCAAACAAGCTACTGAGTATAGATACAAACTGCAGCAAAACTGCAGCTCAAAGCATTGTTACCATGTAGAAGACGTACAGGAAACAGGAAGAAAGAAAGAGAAATCCGCTGCTGAAACTGCAGAACCCATCAGAATAACCTCCAATTCGAAAATCGCCTCCAACCAGCAGTGAGCACTATTTTTACAAACAAGAGAACACACAGGTGGCAGGATTAAGGGCAGCAATGAGAACAAAACGGAGCGGTGACCTTCTCACTGACCGGTGAGAAGGAAAGAGAATCTCCCAAGATTCATCACAAACATCAAAGCAATCTGCAGCGCAGAGACAGATGGTAAAACTGAACAGATGTCTGTAACACCCTTCATGAGGCGAGTGTACTTTCCAGGACAAGCTGAGGAAGAGGTTTCTCCAGAACGTCGCCTGTGGTGAGTGATATTTGATAATCAGCTGTTGACTTTAAGCTCAAACAGAGGACAATGAGTCAATCCTGTTGGGGATAAGGTCACGTTGAAAAGTCACGTTAAGTCCTTTTCCTTTTGCACTCTGTGACTTGATTGAAGTAAAATCCTGGATTACAAAGCTTAAGAGACAAAGGCAGGTCAAGTTGATTTGATTTGCCATCGGGACTCAGCAGGCGCATTAAAAACCTGTGATCAGGCAAAAAGAAATAAGCAGCAGCAGCACACTGGACAGACTGAGACGGATTAAACCGTCTGAACTTGCGTGAGCAAAAAGGCGGCGACGCTTTAATCTGTAACCCTGGACAGTTGCTGAGAAAGAAAGAAAGAAAGAAAGAAAGAAAGAAAGAAAGAAAGAAAGAAAGAAAGAAAGAAAGAAAGAAAGAAAGAAAGAAAACCTTTCATTTTCAACTGCTGCATAAGACCTTCAGCAGAGTTACATCATGTAACCTGGATGTCATGGGATTTATGGTGGATTACATTTATGGAGTCACACAAAGCGACTACCTCTCTTCGTATCCAAAAGATTAATCAACTTTTCACTTTATATCTTAACTTTAGTGTTTGCACTCACCAAGGTTTTGTTTGTTTTGACATGTGTTTTACTGCCTCAATCAGTTTCCTCTTGAAGGCTGGTTCTGTTGCTGATTGTTGTCAATAAACTGTGTTGCTGTTAACTAACCAGATTGTTTGTTAAAGGAACTGTTTAGAGGTAGGACTGAAAATATAGACTGATATGTGATCCGTTTCATATGGACTGTGCGCCAGGTGTATGCACGAGCTTAGTGGCGAGGCAATTAGTTTATATCCCAGGCAATCTGTAGACCTGCTGGTGTATTTTATTTGCTTTATTTGTTTGCTCACCCCCCTCCCTGCCCAGGGGATCCAACCACTTTCCGATGTGTTCGCCAGATTGGTCAATTCTGTAAAGTTCCAGATTATGTTCAGTACTCATGTCTCATGCATGAAAGCTGGATTTACTGCATTCACGTTTCTCCTTGCTACTTGCTGCTGTTTTCGATTCATACAGGAAGTTGAAAGTGGCCCACAGTAATTTTTCAACTTTCTATTTTTCACAGAGGTAATGCTCACCAAACATACCATATGCCAAACCTGCTGCCTAAATGAATCAAATCAAAATGGAAAACAAAAATAAGTAAGTCTAAATAAAAGATTAACTCATACGGTACGCTGTTGGGGCTGACTGTCGATAAAAGAGAAACAGGCGCGGTAGGCTAAACACAGGTTCTATCTATTTTCCATTTCACAGCGATCCACAACGGTTACACATGTCACTGTCGTTTTCATACATCCATGCAAAGAAAACGCATATGGCACCAAACAACACAAGTGCACCAGTGTAGATTAAAAAAAATGTGGTCAACAGAAAATTTCCCTCCCGAGCTCACCCTAACCCCATGATCGCTCAAGCCCAGTGCACCTACTTCTCACTGCGTCCAATGCAGTGTGCCAATACAAATGAATAACTTGCAAAAAAACTTTCATTCGTGGCTCCCACAAGGGAGTTGAAATACAAACCAGAATAGCTCATTGGGACTTCTTGTATGATCTTTAAAAACAGGAGTTGTAATGGGAAAAGACTTTGATGTCTTTGATGAAAAACAGAAAAGCTACTGACAAAAATGTGAAAAGCCCTGTTGACCATTTTGCATGCGTTTTTTATTATTATAATTAACCATAATTTAACTTCTGGCCTCCCAGGACATGCACTTTTAAGACAGTCTATGCTGTAACGTCAGTTCGTGCTGCATCTTCTGTCAAAGCACCAGGCTTTAATTTCACATCTTGAATTAAAATGAAAACCTATGCAACATCAGTCAAGCTGTATCTTGCAGTGCACAACACGTCTGATGAAAACTGATCTGCTCTTATTCAACAGTTCAGCTGATGTTTATTTGTTTACTTTTTGGTGAATCTACTCCACGGAAAGTCATGCTACATAAGCTAGCATTTCCTGTTTGCACTGGATGTAAAGACAACCATCACTTGATTAATGCTGATACAAGAGAACATCTTTAAAAATAATTATTATGAGACAAGTTGACATTATAAGGAGACAGTTTCAAATCTAAATGTAAATGTATTTTTATTAAATCTCTACTATACATCTCTCTTTCAGTCTCATATCTGCCTCTCCATTGTCTCCTGTTTTATCAGACTCACTGTTCAATAAAACAGAGATACAGTCAAATATGAATTTAATATGTCAAAGTTAAATCAAGGCCAAAGTGATATCAGACAGATCTGATGTGAAGTGAGATCTGAAGTGACTTAGTTTCCCCCCACAGGCACAGAAAAGACTCCTTTAATCAAATTTAATCACTTTTTATAACTTCAACTTACATAAGGAAGAAAATGTGGAAGGAAGGAAGGAAGACTGAGTGGAGAAATAGGAAAGAAAGAACTAAAGAAAGAATTTGGGAAGCTAACTGCTAACTAACATCTGTATGTTCAGCTAGCTTTGGAGTTGTTGGAAGGAGGCCTGTTTCAGCTTTTGTTGGAGCTAGCTAACAGTTCCCCCTGCTTTCAGTCTTTGTGCTAAGCTAAACACACCCTGTATGTCTCTGTACTAAACACACAGAGATGAAACTAACTTAGCTTTAGCTTAGCTTAGATTTTCATCCCTCTGTCCCCTCCAACTTCCCATGATACTTCAACTTATTAATATTATTATTACATTATGTTGTTATTGTTAAAAACTAGGGTGCAGTGTTTTTATCCAACACAGAGCCAGAGAGAAACAACTCCAAAATGTCTGGCTGGGCAGATTGACATATTGACAGACTTATAACCTCCCTCTGTATTAGTGAAGGCTTCCCTCTCTCTACAGGAGCTCTGTGACCCCGCCCCGTCTCTCTGTCCCGTTTCTCTTTCTTGTCTTTCAGTCTTTCTGGGCGGGCAGCAGCGCGCCGGCCGGTGGCTCAGCGGGGGAGTTTGGCAGCTTGTTAAATGTTTTCTAAAACACCCACAGTAATTCACAAAGCCTGTAATTAATCAGGAGAGGAACCCCGCAGGCCATAACCAGGAAAGTGTGTGTGTGTGCGCACGTGCGTGCACGAGTATCTGCACATTTGTCGTTTTTCCTAGAGAGGGACTTCAGATTCCACAGTGAACGGAGACAATCACCGCAGACCACAGAGACTAAACAAATCTGAGTTTTACTGCTGTGAATTGCTGTCTGAGTGTGTTTGTGTGTGTGTTTAGGGATATAATCATCTCAACCGCATTGAAATTGTAGCTGCATTAGCAATGTAACACAAAACCACTTATTTTAAATCTAATCATGTAAAGTAGGGGTTCGAGGTTGACTTGCCGTGCATCCTTTCAGGCTTCACTACAACGTAGCTGCAGCCAGCAGTGTGCCTGGCTACTGGATATTGAGTCGCTGCTAACGCTAGCTCTCTGACTGGGCCCAGATTAGCACTTGCTACTGGCAAGTAGGGCTGCGACTGTTTTAGTAGTCGACTAATCTGTTAATTATTTAATCGATTAGTCGACCCCCTAACCCTGACCCTAATTAAAACTTTTAACTAATTCAGTATCTTTCAAGTGAATTACTGATCTCCAACACACAGCCTAACTATCTAACGCTACCATTTATTGAACAAGGTTTACTATTCTGAGTGAACAGCAGTATCAACGCCAGGGGGAAACCAAGGAAGAAGACAAGACAGCGATAGGCTACTCCTATAATTCACTGATTTATACAAACTTTAAAACTTTTAACTGTTTAACAAAGATTTTTGCTTTGGAACTATGTAAGATAAAAGCAAATTAAAAGCAAATACTATAACCACAACAGCACTTGTTGAGCTTTTCAACCCCGAAAACATTTCCGATGCACCATCAACTTTGCTAAAACTGCCAATACTCAAATTCAGTTGATTTCTCGCCTCAAAACCGCTCAAAAGTGTATGAAGTGATTAAATACCGTACAAAACTTGTAAAAACAAAAGCCATTCTGCTGTTCGCCTCATTCTCCGTTAGTTTCCGCTTCTCACATGAAACCTTCTTCTTCTTGAGTAGTCTGACAGTCAAGCAGTCAGTGGAAGCGATACTGCCTCCCAGCACTTCCTGTAGTGCATTGCAGTTAGAAATATAAAAAAAACAGAAATGTTCCTAATATGAAGATTGCAATCTCTCACTTTTGATTCAATTGAAAATCAATTGTGTGAACATGAATGTATTTCTGATCACAAGAGTTCTGACACCCAGAGTGACAAAATCCATGTAACTTGATAACAGGCCAACAATAAACGTGGCAGAGATCTTTCATAAGTAAGGAAGCCTTGTACAATTGTACAATCTGATGGAGTTGTGGACTGTTTCTACAACTCCATCAGAGTGAGACTTCTTCTCTCTAGTTAAACTTTCAAAAATATCGTATCAAAAATGTAAGTTTATAAACGTCATAGTTTAGAACCAGGGCAGCTGTATTTGGAAAGTAAGGTATTCTGTTGTTCCAATGTGTCATAGTTCATCTACGTGTAGGAAAATATAAATGTCAGATTGAACGTGGAATCAGCAAACTCAAGATGAAAGTATTTGGATCTGGACTGGAGTCAAAAAAACGTTAAATTTTAGAATAACATCACTTACACTACTTCAGTACTATAGCTTAAAAGTAAATATAACAACACCTATAAGAAGATTATAAACAGACCATGACACAGCAACACAATGATAGCCTTACAGCAACAAGATAACATACTATAATGCCCTAACAACACTGTAGAACATTGTAAAAACCCCCATAGCAACACTGTGACACTGTCAGTCGTAGCAGCTGTGATGTTGTGTGAGCTGATTATTGGGCTTAACCCTGTGACTCTTTGGTAACAGGACACTCTCTAGTCCACTCTGTAAGATTTTTTCTATTAGCATCCCGCGCTAAAACCAGCAGCCCGCGCTGACAGCAGCACTGAATATGACTGATAGCTGCAGGAGTGGCTCTGTTTCTCACTGCTTTCATTAAGCCGCTAACAGGAACCGGCTAATGAGCCGGGCTGCACTCATTATTATGGGGAACAACACGCACATTCGTTATCCTAATCATCTAATCATGGTCACTGCCCTGTGGAGTCAGAACACACACATCTCCATACATCACCACACTGTGGATATTCATCACCCTCTAACTGCCTCCGTTTGTAAAAACAAAGTGTAACGGGCCTATTAGCACAACATATTTCTTATTTCTGGAGACGGGAGAAGTAAGTTTGACACATTAACAGCAAACTTTTCTATATATTTTTCGGTTTATGTGTAGGGTTTTATATTTTAATACAGAACTCTTTTCACATGTCCTAAGTGAACGTTTGGCCACAGTAAATGCAAAATGAGACTTTCAAGGACATTAACAGTGGGATTAAATTCCAAAATGACTTGAATGAACTTTTCACTTACATAGCTCTTGAGTTACAAAAACACATCTTCATCATATTCAGTATCATTTACTACAAAAATTCAACTCTTTTTTTCACAAATCCTCTTTTCATCCCCTCGTTATTCCCATTTGCTTCTACATTGCATCACAGTTAAGCTATCGCCAATGAAACTCAACACTTCCTGCAGATGTTTCACATTAAAAGTCTACCAGAAAAGGGAGAGGGTATTGACTGTAAGTTGCTAGGGGACTTTTAATGTGAAATATCTATACAGAAAGTGTCGAGTTCACTGATAACAGCTTAACAGCAACTGAGCACATTGGCAGAGTACAAAGTAAGGAAATAATTAGTAGAATTAGAGCAGCAGATTGGTGAGAATTCAATGAGTTGTTGTACCGAAACTTTTAATATTTCCTGTGTGTATCTGTTTGTTATACACACGTCCATAAATATGCAGAGAAAGTGTATAAATGTAGCATGTAAGTAAACTGTTCGTCTTATCAAATATATTTAATTTGCCGGTAGAGAGCGATAAAAGGCAGACAGACGGAGGGATGAATAAATAAATCCAGAGTGCGTTCACAGATAGCTGCAGGCTCGTCATGATAAGGAAATCCTCAGTTTAAATCCTTGTCTACTTTAGCCCTGAAATGTTTTATCAAAGACCATTTAATGGGAAGGGATGACAGAAAAACAGATTGAAATAAATGAAGGGTAGAAAATCTACAGCATCAACTCCTGTGTGCTCCTCTAAATGCTAAAATTACTCAGAAGGTTAATCCTGATCATGTCAGCTTTAAGTTTTGGGTTTCTTTCAATTATTTAGTTTCTTCCTTCCTATGTACTCTGTTCTTTCCCTGCCATTTTATAATATTTTTGCTGTAACCACTGGCACATGGTGACTAGATTTGCACCACCTGTTCACTGATTTCACTCACTCACTAGATTTGACCCTTACATACTGTTCATATTTTATGCCTTCACAGTATAAAAAATTCTCTCATATCAAGTGTCTACAACAAATTTAAAACTACAGATCTATTTAGAGATGTCTAAATAGCCTATGTCACATTAACAAATGAATTATTAATCCTTAATAAATGTTATAAAGAGCAGGGAGAGTGTATTGTTAAGTTTTACAACACTTGTTTTTGGAGAAAAACATCTACTATTGCACAGCATCATGTCCTATTTTACACAAGACATAAAAACATCAAAGTCATAATGATTTAAGTATATTTTATTGAGTTGTGAATTTGAATTTTGTGAATTTATAAGTTAACCATGTGTAACCATGTGCACTCGCAACCATTAAACGCCGCCAACCATAAACATTTACCACTTACACAAAACGCTAAATAATAAATGACTCTTTGCAGTAGGAATAAGCTGTGGTAGGAAACTTTATACTTTTATACTTTGTAGCTTATTTTATTACACAGCAGGTGCTTGTGCTTGCAGGTGCAGATCTTGTCTCTGTGTGAAGGCCATAGACTGTACATGAGTGGACGTAATCATCGTAACGTCAACCGTTGGTTTGTGGACTGCTGCTTTGAAGCCTCGAGTTTGGTTTTTAGGGCACCGCCATGTTGATTTTTTTGCAACAAGCAGCACCAAACGTTACCATATTTGGAAGAGACCGTGGAGCTAATGGCCGTGTGGAGCTAGCTAGCTTGCTTAGCTAGATGCAGCTGTAATTAACGTTCATCAGTGCTGCCAGTTCATCAGTGGTGGGAGATTTAAATAACCAATGATGTTAAATGCTGCTGTATCTCTTACCTAAATGCGCACAGCGTCTTTCTTAATGGGGATAGGATTCATCCTATTTCATCAGCCTCCCCCTGCTATTAATCAGAAGATTATTTTTGCTCTGCTAGTGCCTAGTATGGCACACACTCAAAAACACTGGTGGAGAAACACGCTGAGCTGCAGAACAACGCGTCCACTTGCTGCTTCCCCTCACCTCCACCCTCCCTACCGAACATTAGATACCCCCCAATCAGTCATTGAACATAAAGGTGTACTAGCCGTGTATCCATCTAATTGTCATGCGAATTCTAAGCAAACTTTTTTGAAATGTTGCAAAAAAGGGGTGAAAAAAGAAACTGCGAATAGGTCCGTTTCCATCAACTGGGTTATAGCGAATAAACCTGCTACGGCGAGCGTAGTTGATGTTACACATGCTTATAATTAACAAGACGTATGGGTTCCAAACTACAAGCAAAATCAGCCACATGGACTTGAGGACCACTCTATTTAGCGAGACCTTCAGGATTGCGGGAAAATTGTTACCAGCCATGTCTCTGCGCGTAAAGGGAATATCACGCAAAACGCCGACAGCAGAAACAGCTGATCAGACTTGAGTTACAAGTTAGCTATGTCAAAACTTATTCATCAAAAGTGTTTCCAGCCAAAAATTCAACTCAGAGTGGAAAAGCACCGACGTCATTTGCTTTTTTCCACCATTGTCCAATTGGATGAGTTGGGAGGTATCACACATCAAAAGCATGGATAGACTGAGGCAGGGTTATTCTGTGGTTTCCAAATTATTTTAAAAAATGGATGTGCGGTGCATCTCGTGTTTTCCAACCTGCAACATCTCATGATGACCTGAGCAGTAACATGTTTCCATGGCACTAAGTTAACATGTAGGAATTCAGCTTTTTGATCCGATCCCAGACATGGGTTGCTGAAGACACAGACTCCTCCTGTTTATTGTAAACAACATGTGATTTTTGCAGGCAGCAACTGTTGAGAGCAGAGTGTAAACAGAATATGAATGTGATGTGAACACAGAGACAGACTCAGAGGGGATGCTGAGACAAAGACATGAAAGGACGGAGACGAGCAGAGAGGCCCAGCTGGAAGGAGAATGAAAACACCGGAAGGTTAATTTGCAGATTTTCTCCTGAGAGTCGAACAAACAACAGCTGCTTCTGTTTGATTTCAACTCTCTGCTTACAGAAAAATACTGTTGTTTGTTTCATTAAAGGTAAAAAAAAAAAGATGTTTCCTTATGATTAGCCCTGTATTCAAAGTCCTGTATGTCAGTTTGGGAGTGACATCTACGGAGCCCACAAATTCCCAAAAGAAGATATTTTTACCTTATGTGCACAAAATAATAATTTATTATGCTCTTCAAATTATTTTACAATTTCCATAACTTTAGGAATATGTAAAATAATGACAACAGAATCAAGTATATTCATCTGCTTAAGAGAACCAAACAGACATTTCCTCACATCATTTTTCTCAACAAATCCCTCTCAATGTTAGCTTTGTGTGAAGATGAGCAACATTCACCTCTTAAAGGGGCATTATTTAGTCCAGCAGCTACTAGCAGTGCGGTTTTAGGAATGCCACCAGGCGTGAGCTCGTATGCGTGCTTGCTTGAACTCAAATGCGAGCATGATCCAAAACACAACCACTTTCATACAGAAATCCTGCAATAAATGCAGGAACAGCAGCATGCCGGCTGTGGCTTTTCACACAGACGTGTTCAGGCTCTGTTACTTCACGGTTCTTGTCTCAGAGGCGGATCAAAACCGGCTCCATAACGTTACTTCATTCAGCGCAGCGAGCCGTATATCAGCACGATCCTCAAAGAAAAAAGGCAGAGTGACAGCGGCTATAGACAAGCAGGGAGACAGCTTCACACAATATACTGGAAACTCAGGTAAACTCCTACTTTTAATCAGCTTCAGGTTGAATTAATCCACACTCTTTACATTATCACGGTACATTTACTGCATTTAGCGGACGTGCTACATTGTTAGCTCGCCTGCTGCTTTCAATAACTATCTTTACTATCTGTGAATCTGTCACCGGAGGCTCAGCAATGTCAGCACAGCTACATGTATTGGATGATAACGAAACGGGTAGTTAGCTGGACTGAATATCATAACGTGATTGTGTCACACTTTATACTAATAAGCAGTAAGTACCTTTACTGCAGTGTTAGGCGAGATACTTGTAAAATGTAGTGAGCTAAGCTACTAGCTACTCTACATTAAATGAAGCTTCACTGCACAGAAGCTACCCCCCAGTGATGTAGCAACATGGCAAAAGTAGCTTAGTTACCTCAAAACTACTTTTAATTTTTTTAATATTTTGTAGTTAGGTCATACATGCATATTCCGAGAAATACTAAGCTACTGAGACATGTAGTTAAACTAGTAACTGCGCTACTTGTATCGACGCTGCTGCCCAGTACTGAGTGTTAGTGGATGGCTCCTCCTCTGGGTTGTTGTCGCTGTGAAGTTGCAGTGTTGTATATTATGTGGGTCATGTTAGTTACAGCGACTGCCAGCTTTGCTAATGCTCACTTTGTTCTTACTCGGCATCATCTGAAAACGTTTGGTCTGATGGGCTTCAGCATATAAACCTTTATGGTTGTTTTGTATCCTGTGTTTTGCTGTGAGCCGGTTGTTTTATGGTGTTAGTGGACTGCATGTCGTTAGCTGCCGTGTTGTCGCTGTAGTAT
>JAPMOB010249663.1:0-10946 GCA_029875015.1 Lepomis gibbosus
CCCCCCTCCCCAACACTCCTCTGGCCCTCCATCTCTTCTTCTCCCTCCAACCCCTCAGACTCCTCCAGTCCTCCACCTTTACCCCCGAGACACTGAGGTAATGCTGATTAAACAGACAGCTGTCCACTCAATACTGGCAATTAACCAGGTGATCTGTAAGGTTACAGATTTATGATACATAACAACGGCAATAAACTTCATGTCAACAAGGTTGTTGAAAAATGTTGGCTAATTGAAGGTGATTCTGAATAAAAAAACAGCAACGATGGCCTTAAGTGGGGATAATCTATCTTTAAGATCAAATCTTTTGATCTCACAGGGGGGGGGACTAACTAACAAAATAACAAAAATTAAACACAGCAGCAATAGTGACTTTTTTTTTGAAAAAATAAACAGTGAAATAAAAACAAATTACTCTTTCTTTGTGAAAATAAAATGTAATAACTATGTTTGGAAACATCCTTTTGCACTGGTGTGGGTGTCAGGTGTTATTATCCCTCATCACTAACTCACCTGTGAGGAGTATTAGCCTGAAGTTAAGTAGCGCTCATCCTAGTCAGCCTGTCTCTGATATCATAACCCATGGCCTCAATATCAGCCATACCTTTGCGAACTATCCAAGACAGAGGGACAAAAACAGACAGGGCTTTGGCAGTGCAGCATTAGCTCATAATGGCTCATTTTGAAAAGCATATTAGTTCCAGCATAATTACAATCAGGCCTCACGCTCAGTGTTTTGCAGGCATTCACAGGACCAGCCTCTCAGCACCGAGTCACACCAGTTGACTGTGACTGACAGCAGATTTAGTTTAAAATGGTGTTTTTTCCTCCCTCTTTTTTCCCACAGGACAAAAATAACACCACATCTTTTCTCCCTATTTATGTTGACTTGTTTATTTTGTGCCTACCTTTTGTCGTACTTGATACTGTAATTATACTTTTTGTCAGTCAGAGGGGGTGAATATCAAAAGGCCTAATTATGCAAACAGGCCTGTGATAAGAGGCATCTGCCTGAGATGGGATCTGCTATCTCTGACATGCATCTGTCTCTGTGCTGTCTTTGCGGCTCCAGGCCTGCATATAAACAGCCCTGCCTGTCCCCAGGACTGCATATGATTCAACCACCAACACTGGAGTGGAGGGATGTTTCGGGGGCGGGGGGTTGGGAGTTGGGGGGGGGGAGTCGTGCAGCAACATCAAATAACTAACAACTTCCCAATTTGCATTTTTCTGAGAATGGTGCGGCATCTCTGTTTAATGCATTTGCCTGTTCATCCTAAAGGGGTTGCCAAGTTAAAGGAAGCATGTGATTCAAGGCATTTACTGAAGGATGTATCTGAGATAGGAACCTTATGTGAATACAAGATAGACGACAGTGATAACAAGAGTGGTTTAAAGACAAATTCTCTATGAAAAATCTTTTATTTAAATATATTAGATTAAAATATTAAGATCAACATACCAAGCAATTTTTAAAATGACTGCATATGTGGCAAATCAAGTTAACTGTTTACTTGGTTTGGTAACATGTCAAACATCAATGTCCTCTGGTTGTCAGTGACCTTCTCTGGGCTGTAATTTGACATTTAGCTGAAATTGAATCTGGATGAGATGTGTAACTATACATAAGGATATTAAAACTCCACCGCCTATCTAAAATAAAATCATTCTCAGCTCACCTTTATGGACAGATGTCACTGGAATCAAAAATCATTTGTCTCATGCCTATCACGTCAATTACCAGTTTATAGTAGGTGGCTGAGGGCCAAGGGCAAAATCTATTTCAAGTGGTAAGACAGGACAAGTGAACAAGAGCTCTAAAATGTGCAGACAACTTTTGCAGCATGACACATGTTTTTGTTTTACTTTTTAACATAAGAAGTAGTTGTTAAAAAAGGCTAAACAACTACCTGATGAAAAGTGAAAAGGCCTCCTTGCTTCTGCTTACACAACTGCTCTCTTTTACATCAACATTCCTCAGGGAAATTCCAATACTTTTCTTCCCTTGTCTCTCGGACAGAATCACATTCTTTAGAAAAGGAGTAGGGGGCTTGAAAAAGAGGAGAAAAAGGCAAGGAGGAAGAAAGATGGGAGGCTCTATAATCTTTGGCTCTCACAACAAACAATTAGCCCCCTTTTCTCTGTTTGAGGTGGGGAGAAAGTGGGAGAGAAGGGGGGTCAAAAGAAAGCAGAGGAGACAGAGAGGGAGAAGCGGCGAGAGCGATGCTCTTTTATGGCTCTTGTCATATGGATGAAGGCGCGGCGCGTCCATGAGAGCGCACGCTCACCTTCAACAACAGGGCGTCCACTGGGCCTCCCGGCCTTTTCAGCCCGGAGAGACGAGCTCCTCAGGGGGCCATTAGAGCATGAATAGGGGCCTGACAGCCCTGTGCAGCTCCGCAGGGCATCCATAAACGCTGACATATTGACTCCCCATGCCTCTGCGCCGCCTGAGTGTGAAAGCGTGAAGGGCTTGAAGGGTGGGATTCTTTTTCTTTAATATACTACTGACAAAAACTAGGATATTAGATATAAGATATACTAAAATATACTTTTATACTGTTATTCTCCAGGGTACTGTCTAGGTTTGTTTTGTTTTTAATATCTAAATTATGGTTTTGAAATTGTTCTTTTGCCGTGGATATTAGGGGAATTGCATGTCTTACAATGCAAATACAACACAAAATCCTACATTTAAGGAACATTTATGATTTTTTGCCTAATTAAATGTAAATTCTTTTTTTAGAAAAAATTAAACAGATTAGAAAGAGTCCAACAGAGCCACATGGACCCATAAAGACTTCAGAGGATACAAAATGTGAACCTTGTTAGGACGACCACTGCCACCTCTTGCTTCCCCACTAAGGCTGTGCTTTGCACCGGGTTCCCCCTTCTGTCGAGCAAAAAGTCACCGCCTGAGCTTGAGTCTTTGCTAATTGAGGTCACAGCGAAAGTAATGAAATTAACAGAGAGCACAAGAAAGTAGAAGGGAGCCCATGGGGGTCTCTGCCAAATGGCACTGGAGCCAGAGCCTCGGTCCCCCAGCAAAAAGCTCTAAAAACCTACGCAGGAAATCAAACAGTAACGTCTCAGGGCTATGAGCCGTGGTCTCCTGGAGGAACAAATCATTTTCTCAACAAAGCCAAAGAGAGATTACTGGGCACAGTATAGGAATGCACAGCGGACGTTTTTCTGTGCCCAAGGGAAGTTTCCTAATTTTCTGGACAAAGCTGGGCAGTAAATATTGTGGCAAAGTTTGTGCGATATAAAGGGCACTAGGAAGGAAAGAAGAGTTGTGAAGTATGACAGAAACTTTATTAAAAACTCAGGATTGATGGGAAAACCAGGAAATATGTAATTAATGGCCAGGAAAACCAAGTTGTTTATTTTTACAGAGAGTACTACATTTACTTGACTGTTTTGAGTTATAATGGCCTTTCAATTTATATCTTCTTATAAATTTAATCCTGTACATCCTGACATTGAGTTGTTTCTGTAAATAAATAAAAAACAGTTTAGTTGTTTTTTGTTGAGACCTCCAAAAAAGGCTTCGTAATGTTTCAAAAGTACTATTATACTCCACTATTATATTCTGTATAATAGTGCACTGACATTCAGTGGATTGCAAGTAAACAACCCTTTATAGTCAACAATTTAATGAATATTTCCTGTAAAGAGCTTTATTTCTGGGCCAGTGAAGCATTACAGTTGTTGGAATTAATTTCTGAGATCCTTTCATATTGAGGGGTTGTAACGTGGTACAGTAGCAAAGCTTTTTATACTGAGACTACATATTCCCCAAGGAGAGAATGACTGGCGATGCAGAAATAAGCCCATTAGTTGAAAATAGGGGACAACATTAGAAGTTGTTATTTTGTCGGGCAAGGACAGGAGCTCCACCCCACTGTTTGGACAACCGCTTAGACATTTTAACTTGGTGGGAAAAAACACATTTCTGATTTGCAACACTTAGGGAACATGTTTATTGTCTTTGTGGTTGTGAAAAAAAACATGCACAATTAAAACAAATGAATATTTCAGTGGTAAAGCAGATCAAAAGCATAAAATGTGAAATGTTCTGGCCCTAAGTAGCATAGGCTAATGGCGATTTTTAAACTAGCAGACCATGGTCAATGTTTCTCATTCATCACTGAGGGAGAGCACGGGCACACTGTGCTAAACGTAATTACTGTTGCACATTATGCGGGCTATTCCTGTATTGTAATAAAATTAGCCAGAAATGCTTTTTGTCTTTTCTAATGCAGCTCCATGGTAACCAGTGGACGGTCATAATGCAACACACTGTCCCGATCTGTGCCAGCTGTCAGAGTTTGACAACCTTAGGTGGCAAGGCGAATTGGAGGAAACTACATTTCTTTCAATAAATTATGTGGCTCTGACCTGCTCATCCATTGCACAATTTAACATGGACATTATAATGTCCTGATGCACTGTATACTAATTTTTGTGATCTTTCAGCTTTATTGTTTGGCAGGATAACAATGGTTTAATCACCAAGACAAAAGTCCCAGTTGTTATTATTCTCTCCATCTTCAAATTTCCCTAAGATTACCTCAGACAGGCAGCAAATTCAATTGTACTATATTTTTTATTCTATATTCCGCAAGCTGCGGAGAATAATCTTTGGTGTGGGCTTCAACATGATATTTAAATGCTATAAAAAGACAGCATTCAGCCAAAACAGATTGTTGTAATGACAAAATTCAAACAATTTTTATGGAATAAACGATAATCATCATAATTAATATTATTTGAATGGAAACAAATGTTTCATGTTAGTCTGTATTTGGTATAATTTGTGGAATACGTGCAAAAGCAGTTTGTAAAGACAGTGTTTTGTTCAGCTGAGCCAGAAATACAAGATGGTACTGATTTCTCTGCTGGAAGATTGAGCAGAAATCAAAGAGGCACATGCATGCCAATACTTGTCTCCTGACTGATAAGGCATAAGAAAATGTAAGTTAGTGGTAGACCTTTCTCAAATGAACTGGCTTTTGTCATTATTTGACATTATCTGTCCGCAACAACATTTATGTTGTTTGGTAGATAACTTATTAGGCAAAATGGCTATGATTTATGGAATTACATGGTCAATTAAATACTGTTTACAGCTGAAATTACTCTGTAAACTGTTCCTGTTGCCAGTTCACCTAGTCGAGACAAAAACAAAAAGACTGAAAATTAGATTTTACCAGAAACACACAGTCTGATCAGTCTATGTTTGGGGCTTGTTCTCCTTGTCTTTAATGCCATGAATGCTCAGAATCATTTTATTGCTCGTTGACATTATTATTGGTGGTTTCTGACAACAGGCAACATTGTGAGTAGAAGTCATGAGGTCAGTTAGTTACACTTGTTTATTGCAGCAAAATAATGGCAGCTTAATGCTCTGAACAACTGCACCAGGTGGTGTGTTTTAGCAGATGTTACCTGAATCTATCTGGTTGTTTGTTTTTTCTTTTTTCTGGAGGCCAGGAGGAAAGACGCCAAGAGGACATCTCAAAGCAATTAAATGAGATTTCTGTCCGGTAAGTATAGGTTTTTCCATTAAAACCTTTGAAACTAATCTCCCCCGCTGAGAACACTTGTCTCTCCTCGTGGCATGGCCAGAAATCAGCAGTGAGAGATAAATAAATGGCTTTTAAAAAACATTGGCCCTCTTGTCAAGACACATATCCACTCGAGAGCAGCAACAGTCCACATGTCAACTCATTCTCTTCCCATTTCCTCTGCTCTCTTTGCTAAGACACTCCTGTCTAATGCAGTAGAGGGGCGCAATCCCACAAGACTAACCTGGGCTCTGTCATTCCTGAGTGCTGTTTTCCCTCTGGACAGCCCGGTCCACTACTGAAGGTAATACTCACAGATCAGGATTCATTACAACACCAAATCTATGAATGAACTGCCCACCACAAGCGAAACCCACGACCAACACACAACTGAGAAGAAATAGACCTCCCGGGGACCCCCTCCAAACTAAATTGGATTGCCAATACGGCCCACAGACGTTTGAGAAGTCGAGAAAAACAATGGAGCAGAAAATAAATACTCTAAAGCCACAATGATGACACCACTTGGTAAACTAACACAGTATTGATCGTCTTCTTCTTTTTTTTTGTTTGTTTGTTTAGAAAAGCCTCATCCCTGCTAATAGCTGTCTCAGAGTGTAATCTCTCCCTTGTCCTCCCCCTCCTCTCCTCCCCCTCTTCATTCCCTATTATGTGGTTCCTTTCAGTGCGCCTCAAATAGTTTAGGTTCAGTGTCGCACTGGGGTACGGGGCATGGGACCGGGGACCAATTGTTTGCTAATGTTGACACCTGCCAGAGCAGGCTTGGCCTATTTGGGGCCCGCCAAGCTGCAAACTGGATGCTCCCCCTCTTTAGCGAGATTAAGTGTGGGTTGCTGGGGTCACAAATCACTGGACTCCCTCTGATGTTGTGAGGCACAGAGCCAGAGACTGAGAGGACTGAAAGAGAAAGCTGGAGAGGGAGGGACAGAGGAGGGAAGAAGGATAAAGAGTGACAGTCTATTGTTTACTGAAAAGGAGGGGAATAATGTATCTTCTTGAGTGCGCGTAAACCAGTGTGCCCCATTCAAAAAAATATATCAACAGTGAATCCACGTTGCCAAAGCACACAACAGATTTCTGCCTTGCTTTCTGTCTCCTTTTGGTGCACATAAATGATCAGGAGAACATTTGAAAGCTTTTTGTTTGAAATTCAGCATTAACAGGAGAGACCAATTGTCACACTCGGCTCTTGGTCTTCACATAACAGCTTGTGCAATTTCCACACAATTTAGGAGAAACTAGGATGCGAGGTATCTGCTTTTATGATGCTTCACAGGACAGATTTTCTGGGCATGATTTTCACCATATGCGACGCTTATAAAACGACTTCTGTTCTTCGAGAATAAATAAACATTTAGATATAGCATACTGCATTTCCATGAACTATAATTTCTTCAGAGAAATGTCTAAGAAAAGGCTTGTTTACTCAGACGTATATATCTTTTTCTTCTTTTAAGTTTTTTTTACAAAGCCCAAGGGAAAACCAGCGTGGCCATGACAGACAGTAGCCAGCTCCTCCTCCCCCTTCCTTTGCAGATGTACATTAATGCAAAAAAGGCAGAGATCTGAGCTGCAGCAGAAGCACCCTCTCTCCCTTTAAAACTACTGCTGTCCAGCCTGATCGTGTCAGTTTGAAGGCCCCTATTCAAAAGTATTCATGCATCTGCCTTTGAGGCACAATAGCAGCTAGTTTATAAACTGTCTGCCCGGGCACCCAAAGGCTTTAGTTCGTATTGTTTTCAGCCCCTTAATAAACTTTTTGGAGGAGTTCATCAACTTGCCTGAATAGCCTATGCAGCAAGTCTCAAGACAGAAAATAACAGAAGGGCCTTTTCTCCTCCCTCTTCTTTCTCTCGTCCTTTTCTAGTGGCTGTTCACCTAACAATGGTGAGAGTAGGCTGTCAGACATCACAGGGCTTTTTAGTAGCGATACAAGAAAAAAAAAAGTATTCAATAAAAAGAAAATGCAGCCTCTTAAAATGGGAATCGAAGACGATTGTATTTTCACATTTGCACAGAAGGCTAACTCAAGCTGCACAACAAGTTCAAAAGTTGTTTATAAACTTAAAGTGCACATGTATATAAATGTATATAAAGAGTATTTATAAGGCATTGGAATCTAAAAATAACAAATAGTTTACAGAAGTTGTAGATGCAAATGTGTGGAATTGTTAAATTTATTAATTGTTAATTTTCAAATGCTCATGTTTGAATTTCTAAAAAAAAACACAAATGTGAAGATATTAGTTTTCTTTTATATAAATTCTAAGATTGCCTGACACCTGTTAGACAGGCAGCACAGAAATGATGGGATGCAATAAAATGTAATTTTGGCTGTAAGCCATTAATCCACTGTTATACCTTTAAACTCTGTGGAAAAAAATTAGCCAAACTTAAAAGTCTTTAATAGATGTCGGCTGTAATTAATTTCATACCTAATTAAAACAAGGCTATACAGTCCATGCAGGCTGGCCTGTTTAGCCCACTAGATGGCCATAATTGAAGTAATAGCGGAAAAAAAGCCTGCTTAGAAAATAAAAGCCCGCAGCGGTCCAATTCAACAACTTCACCATCCAACCACGCTCCCCCCCTCCACCATCTGACCCAAAAAGGCCTTATTGGCTGCCCCGGACCAACCACCTACTGTTTCCCACCAATGCACTTGGTGCGTTTTAACACCCTAATTAGATGTGACAAGTTCAACGAGCTGGTTTCAGAGGAGGAAAAGCTGGTCAGGTTATGATTTCCGAGTCAGACTCACAGGGGAATCGCTGGACAGCTGATTCCTGTCAGCCTCATTCATCTTCTTCCAGCCAATTAAACATCACTGCTCACAAAGCGGGAGCAATTTGGGGGAATACATTAAACGCCTGAAGTGGAAATGTAAATGTTTGAGGTGATGTCAGTTGGCTGTTAACACTAACATAGGCTAATAATAATGACAATAACAATAATAGCAAAAATTAGCATAAATTTAAAAAATTTTTTTACATACATTTACATAGTATAAGACTGGATGGTGTATGTGTACACTGTGTACAAATATAACAGGGTCATATATAAAATAATAGGATAATACAGCAAAAATTTACAGAACATTAAGTGTCAACACCAAAAATATTAACCCATAAAATGACCTTATATAATAAGGAATTAATTTACCTCTACAAACATTAAAAATCAGAATATACTGACATTGTTAAGCCACATTAGCTTTTAACGATACCTATATATTTTGATATGAATTACACCAATAGGAAATCATGGAAATCATGTGGCAGATAAAACAAACACATAAGTCACACATAATTCTGTAACCTAAAAGTACAAAATTTTGTCACTAATACCCTCACCTGTTGACATGAATGTGTGATGTACATCAGAAGGCTATGTGTGTGTGTGTGTGTGTGTGTGTGTGTGTGTGTGTGTGTGTGCATGTGTGTGTGTGCGTGTGTGTGTGACAGAGAGAGGAAGGGAGTCAAACTTAAGCCAAGAAAGAAAAAAAGATGAAAAAGTGAGATTTTCTATTTATTTTGGACTACTGCCCTGCAGGCACAGTTCAGGATCCCGGAGCCCCATAGTGAAAATTGGCGGAATAAAACACAGACAGAAATGAGAGACGTGCTGAAGCAACCTACTGTTGTGACAGGATACCTGGAGGGCAACGCTTCCTCTTTAATTTGTCTCGTATGGTTTGAGACCCCCAACCAGACATTCAATCCTCAGAGTCTCTGTAAGCCTACAGAATTTTAATTCTCGATGGTGAAATTATATGCTATAATTAAATATCATATAATTTAAAAATGCTCGGTGCATAGAGGCATCTTATCAACTTGGTCTTCCTCAGCTTCATCGTTGTTATCACATTAATAGTAACAGCATCTAAAATGGGCCTATCAGCATTTGTGGGGGAAATTGCAGGCTAAACAAAGGACACCTATGGGCTTACAGCTTATATTCTGATATTTCCGAGCAGGAAATGTTAACCTTGAAATGCTACTATCTGCGCCTAACAATGTGTGATCATAACCCCATAAATGAGGGGAGAAATTGAATCCTTTTAAGTTATTAAGCAGGAAAGGATTATAAACTCGTCTTTATAAATGAGCTAGAAATCCCCATGTCTTCCTCTGTACACTTTTAAATTTCCCACAAGAAGCTGGGGAGGAAAGATTGCCCCTTTTCAAGAGCCCCACAAGAGATGGAAAAACCATTTTTGTGCCCAGATAGGGAGTCGTCCCACATGGTAAGCGCCACTTTAATTAATAGACAGCCTTGAGAGGTATCACTGTCAGCCTGGATAATGGTGGTAGAGCCAGTGTTTGTGCTTCCATGAATATTTCTGATGTGATCAAAGTCAAATGCCAGCACAGAATGAATTTAAGCCTACTCCATTTTTTTTCCGCCTAATGCAGCCGACACTTAAAGCTCCTGACACTGAAACATCTCTCCAGAATGGTAGGCCTACAAGCTTAAACTGCACTCCTTAAAATTGATGCATTACTCATTACACATAAGCAATGGGTTTCATGTTATTATGTGTCAAGGTTTGCTCATGTTACCTTGCTGGAACCAATGGGCTAATTTCTTACACTGGTAGTAACTCTTTGCATAAAATATCACAACATGTCATTAGCAACAAATTTTTGAATTCAAAAAATGCTAAATAAAAAATGTCACCTCTTCTATCTAGTGGAAGTGCTTACACACACAATTTTCATCTTAAGCCTGTTTAGTGTTGTAGTAGCCTTAAATAAATGAATGGATGGAGACAAAAAAGACAGGTCTAAAATTTAGCTAGGATCTTAGCCCACTTCTGCAGCTAAATTTAAAACTCCTTACACCAACTTAGGCCTACTTACTAACTAGCATTACTGAGCAGGTATTAAAGGCTGCATGACGTTCATAAGTCCGAGAGACATGTCATCCTGCCACTGCTTATTATATTAATCATAAGAGAAAGGTGACAGTTAGATATCTATCACCTGTGCCAACTAAACATAAAAAAACAAAAAAATGATGAACAAGAATGATGTCCTTTAAATTCAGAGATCAGAAGTCTTGAAAACTAAGTCACATCTCTCTCTCTCTCTCTCTCTCTCTCTCTCTATGTATATTTATATATATATATATATATACATATATATACATATATTTGAGCAATTGTTAGGTTTAAGCAAAATTTTCGTTCAGTATTCAATGAGCCCCATATTTTCCCACCTTACAAATTTTTGTATTAATATACACACAGCCCTAAGATTGCAACAACAACAACAACAACAACAACAACAATAATAATAATAATAATAATAATAATAATAATAATAATAATAATAATAATAATAATAATAATAA
>JAPMOB010249663.1:10975-38070 GCA_029875015.1 Lepomis gibbosus
ATAATAATAATAATAATAATAATAATAATAATAATAATAATAATAATAATAATAATAATAATAACAATAATAATAATAATAATATCCTTCCTCCTGCCCCCTTTATAAGAAATGTAGGCCTACCGATGTAAATTCCAGTGAAATGTGGCTTGAGTGGCTGCGGGGACAGGGGAGGTTAATCCGAGTTTAATGCAGTGAAGCACAGCGCAGGGTCTGGGCTATGATGGGTATGTTATCTCTGCCCAACATTTGGGTCTCCCTCAATTTCCACCCAGCCAAATAGCTGCGAGAAAGTGCAGATGGAGTCACTCTGAATGCCTGAGGAAAAAACGTTATTAATAGCTAAATAACTTCCCCATACTTTCACTGAATCTCTCTCACACACTGTTCCAGATGGATTTGTTTGAAGTGGTCTCTCGCTTCATTCCCCTGTCCTTCTCATTCAGCACGGCTTTAGACACGAAATATAGCTACATTATATTACCATACACTTAGAGACCGGGGGTGCGTGCACTAAAGTGTGTGTGTTAGTGAGTGCGCGCGCGCTTTGTGCGTTTGTGATGTGAAAAGCATTGAGGGGGCAGCTTTTCACACTTCTCATCACTATAGCCCGAGTTTATCGTTAATAACAGCAGAGATTATTCATTGTGTTTTTCTTTATTTCAGTAGGAAAACAGTGGAGGATAAACCTGAACAAACAACAACAAATTTTTCCGCAATTGGTTGACGTGTGAGGTGAAAGAACAAACCGTTACAGGTCATTTAGACTATACTGAAACATACTTGAAAAAGGAACAATCTTGAGACAATTATTCCTCCAAATATGATCGAAAAAACGCGTAGGTCACAAGATAGGCTACGTGTCATATTCCATGCATTACATTTTTAGCGAATTAGAAGTAGCCTCTCCTAAACTGGATATTTGGTTTGTCTGACTTCCTCTCACCTCTCCACTGCTCTGTCACTTTCCCTCCCTGACGCGCGGAAATAATCCCACCTGGCATCTGTTTAATTAGTTTGAGGGCTTCAGGTAATCCTGCGATTTGCTGAAGTGTCCATCGCCTGTCTCCACCTCATCTGACGGACAGGGTGGTTGCATGGGTGTGGCAGATGAACGTCGGACAGCTGATACACTTTCTCTTTCTGAGCGGTGTGGCGCAAAACAAAAGGATGCCCAAGTCTGCACAGATGAAGCGCAACCTCCCCCCCCGTTTCCTGGGCGTAATTAATCTTTGGCACAGAATTTTACAGCCGTGCATGACCATTAAAGTGCGCGCCGTGGACTGGAATCTTATTTCTGCGGAAACAAAACGGAGGGTGGACCAAGATCTCCACGATTAACAGTTATGAGAATAGAAAGGGTCCAATGCAGCAGCGTGAAAAGGTGGAACTATTTTCGGTGCATTCACTGAGTTTTAGTTGTTTTAGCTTCAACTACATCCCCCTGAGAATTAACTCCATGCAACAAAATAAAATGCACAATATTGTAAGATGGTTAGCAGTTTAAATACACGTTTAATAAAGCTAGATTAGCGCTGGGATAAATCCGTGATGTAACCTCTGAAAAAATCAAATACACAGGCCTAATAAACAAATAGATAAATAAATAAAGTCTTAAAATCTGGATAAGTAAACGAAAAAAATCTCATGAATTTTGTGCCCTGGGCGAGCCACTGTGAGCTCCGCTCTGAGATGAAAGTGAAAAGAAATAAAAGGCTCTATTTAATCTGCTTTAAAACCCCTCTCCACATAAGGGCTGTGCTTCAAACTCGGAGAGTGAGGGGCTGATTGGGGATAAATACATTTCTTACCATGCCTTCGAGCTATTACACCCGGCACGAACACAGCCACCTATTCAGCAACCATCGTTTCCAGTGCTTACTCTAATAAGTATTAACATTATTAGACGCCATCCGGATGCCGGTAGTCTAAACTGCATTACGCAGAGGGTGCGCCTCTTTTTATAGCAACGTAATTGAGTCCCAATTTAAAACACAAGCACCGCAAAGAAAAAAAATCAGGGACATTATGTGGATATTTTTGAACCAACAGTAGAAAGTCAATAATAATGTGACGATAATGTAGTTAACGCTTTACAAGTCAAACTATCACATTGCTCTGAGTATACTCAGTTTTACGTGGCTGAGCTATGCGTAACGAGGAGACTCTCCAAAAAATATTAGTTATTTATAGCCAGCAGGGTTAACAGACCATCTACATGGACACTGGAGATATTTGCAACAAAACTGTGACATTTTCTCATAACATTAATGCGTGGTGTGACAGAAAAAAGAGACCGTTTTCACGCTATCAACTGATTCTTCTCCAACGGGCCATTATATAAAATTACAAAACTATCTACCAGCGGGGCGTACTGAATAATTCATCTCCTTTTATGTCTCTCTTTGCCCTTTGTCCAAACTTTTCTCTCTCGTTTACCCGATTTTTGAATGAGAATGGACGGGCCTATAGTTTCCTCTGCGCTGCCCTGCTTTCCAGGATTTGCTTTTGTACCTCGGACTCTTCACTTTAGAAACGCGTCAATGGAGGGGAGGTTTTGCTCGTGAAGTTCATTTTCAAGTTTGAAAAATTTTTGGCAGTGTCTTTTTTGGGTAAAAAGGGAGGCTTTTGTGAACTCTTATCTAAACCCCATTCACTCATGTTTAATGATCAAAAGGGGTCAACCTTTATATCGTTTGGTAGCTGTGCGTTTTTTCACTCCATGGGTGAGAAAAACAGTGCAGCACTTAATATAATGTGGCAACAAATTATGACAATAAAATCAGAAGTCTGTCTTGTAAAATGCCAAACAACTCCATTAGACAAATTATTATTAAAATTAATGTCAATTTTTTTTGCTTTAAAGTATAATTGCTTTTAATGTCCCCACTGTATTAATATTTCATTACAATATATAATATATATTTTTAAATATGAAGAATACAACAATATGTAGAATGCTACAAATATTATTATATACCAAATGGAGATGCCAATACATTTTAATGTTATTATAAGCTCGTGAGACACTATTGACAAGCGATGACAGCGAATACCTGCATCAAAGCTTTATTTTAACCTCCTCGCAGCATTACTAATACAGCAAATAATAATATGAGCATTGATTTCCACTTTAACTGACAAGTGGTAAATGTCAGTGAACTGACATCGATTGTGAAACGGGTCAACTGTCAGCTGTCGTTTAGAGGTCGTTAAATGAAGTGAATGAATGAGGAGGAATTCGCTACACAAATTAATTTTCTGCAGTTAAATACCTTCTGCCAAGGCTCTCATAAATAATTGAGTGAATGAACAACTGCTGGCTCGGAGTTAAAAGCAGGAATAAATTCTCTGCGTTTAGCTGCAGCTCGGATGTGGGACAATTTCCCAAGAGGACGTAAAGTAGGAAGTCTATTTAAAACAATTGCTTCCTGCTTACAAGGCTGTCATTTACTCTACATAATAATAATAGTAATAATAATAATTAGTTATTTCAGACATATACAAAAGGGCCATATACTTTCTGCTGTTAACTTACATTTATCACCGAGGATGCCATCGATGCTATGCTTTGTTTTCTTTTCTCCATCTTCATCCTTCTTATCACAGTCATCCTCGTCATCTTTTTTGCCAAATCGGGCCCTCAAAACGCGGCTGATGGAGCTCACTAATGGCAACAAAAAGGTAAATGGGTGATTAGCCCTAAAACCCATAAAAGAACCATAGTAATCCTATCATACATTTTTTAGAAGGATACCATACAAAAAATAGCACATGAAAAGTTTTACATGAAGCAGCTTCGTTGAGAAAATGTTTAAAATAAAAATCTATATTAAATGAGCATAATTACATTATAAATGCGAAAATAAAAATTAACTATTGAGCACTAAATGTATATTTTCCCCAAAAAGGTGATTTTTTTTCTGGATCAAACAGCTGTAGGTCTGCTTCCTGCTACACTGAAACATTTTATTATCAGTAACTGGGGCTTAAAACATGTTGGAGTCAAAGTGATGTTCAGAAGTGTTGCTGCAGTGTTCGCTCGTAATAAAGAAAAAAAAGTGCAGCTTACCAGATGAAGCCTCACCTGAAGGAACTGTGCTTCTGTCGCACACCCCGTCCTTCAGCAGCTTATCCCGGATCTCCCAGCTGAACATACCCGGGTTTTCTCTCTTGTACTCCTCGATCCGCTTCTCCACGTCAGGAGTTGCCACCTGCTTTAAGTTTGAAAGTGGAATAAAGGCAGAAAAAAGACAAAAGGAGGGGAAAGAAGAAATTTTAGACAGTTTTAATTGAGAGGAATTTTAAAGATGAACCAAAAAGGTGATGCTATAAAACATACAACGTATGTATTGAAAACAAAAGAAAAAACTACTAATTTTTTAGATTTAGATTTAATGAGAATATTATAGGCCAGTGAGCGGCACAATACACGAAATTTTTAACATCAATGAAAAACGGTGTGTCCCCATATAGGCTAGTATTATATGTATATAACAAAAATAGATGATGAAATAGATAGATAATGGGAAATATTATTTTATGCCCATTATTTAAAATGAAATATTCATATTACTGTATAATGAATTGCCAATGAGCACCACAGAGAAAAATAAATATAGCCTATTATATGAATTGACTTCTCAGTGGTTTTATTTAAATGTAATTTTTTTAGGGTAAATGTTTTCATACATTTTTATTTGATCGGTTAAGTTAAAAAAGGCTATTTATTCAAATATTTAGGAGGAACAAAATATTAGATGCAAAGTTTATTATGACCAGAAAGTATCTTACAGTTGGGCAGTAATGTAGGCTAAATGTAATAAAAAATATAGGAGACAGGGTTAGCCTACTAGTTAGATAAGGCACACCATCATTATTATGGTTGTTATTCATTTTTGTTATTATCATTATTATTATTTATAACACCCAAATACTTTCACACAGAGGAGGTCTAACTTTCCATGTCTTGATCGTTGCACTCCATCAAGCTGCTTTAATAACACAACCTCAGTTTTGAGCTCACTCAGGTGTCAGGCACCTCGTGACGCCCATCCTCATGCTACAGTGACCCACACACACGTTCATGGATCCCACTCACCCTGGGCTTGCTGCCTCCAATGGCCCCCGGACGGATCGAGCCGGTCTCCTGGTATCGGCAGAGGATCTTAGAGACACAACCGTGAGAAACTCGCAGTTGTCGCGAGATTACGCAGGGTCGGATGCCGTGGTGGGCCATCTCCACTATCTTGTGTCGGATGTGATTTGGCAGTGGCCTCCCGTTGATGAACACACCGCCAAGCTGGTTCACCCTACCCTGGCCCAGAGGGGTGGATACTGTGCCACAATAAACAATAAAAGTCTCAAAAACAACAGAAAACAACAACACATCCGGTTCTCTAAAGCTTTAAATGTTCACTCTTATGGCTGGCTATGGATGAAGCTAGTGTATTATAATCAAATAGTGGCATGTTTGCTATGTTGCTGACTTTAAATAGACGCAGTTTAGGCACAGTATTACAGTATATATTATACATTTTCAAGATAGTGTCGTGCTAAATTCATCCAGCATCAGTCTGGCTGACAGGATGTATCCGAGGCCACTTCACGATCCAATTTCACATTCAAGAGACACTAAAGAGGGCGACACTTCCCACCTTGATTATTCCTAGTCATGCTGTACAAATATTGATGTGATCCTTTGAGTCATCTCTCTGCTGTGTGTATTATTGCCATTTCCAGCAGCAGGCCACTTCAACAAATCCAGGAGCTCGAGTAACTTGCGAGCTACGTGTTTTTTGTGGATTTCAGTCCAGGGCACTTGAGCACGAACTGGGTGTAATGGGAAAACTGTTTCCATAAATACATGCAAATACAAAGTGATCTCTTTTCCCCGCCCATATGTTCAGACGACTTGAGAGTGGGCATCGAAATTCAAAATTACCAATTAGATTGCTTTTGTGTATTGTTGTGTGTGTTTGTTTGCTATGTGCAACAATCGAAGTTAGACGAGTAAGAAATGTTCCGTAAATATACCAAAAAAGCACATGCCTATTTATGTTATGAAGTTATGAAGGTAGCAAAATTAATATCAGCTCGGCCTCAATTTTACGACAAATAATTATTCAAAATAGATTTTTTTCTAGGCCTTGTATTAGTAATATAATTTATCTATTAGGCCTATTTGATAGTCAAACCATCAAAACTTAAAGCAAATAGGCCTACATAAATCAGAAAATAAAAATGAATAGAAAAAATTCAAGTTGATTCTGTATAATAAACAGGAATTACTGAGGGAAGATATGTCTAAACTCAAATAAACGAAAATCAGTTACAAATAAATACAGGCTGAACATATGTATAACAGACAATAACATGATATCAGGCAGAATCAAAACCGTGGGTCGATTTTCACCAACTCGTGCTTTTCTGCAACCATAATTCACTTTTGATTCAGGCTGTTAACTTTAATCATCACTGACTGGAGGTCGTATTTGTTCACCCACCTTTATATTTCCCAGCATGTTGCCGCTAACAAACTGCTCTGTGTGACTTTCACGCTACAAGCTGACAGAGTGGAGCACTGAGGAGTTTTGTCACAGCACACGTTCAAACACCAAACACATGTTGTTCTTACCTTCCAGGGGGAAGCCGGTTCGCGGGTAGTTCTGGCCTGGCGCAGGGCGCATCATCCGAGGCACTGTTCCTGGTAAAGTAGCCATCCTGTAGCTACTCAGACAAACAACAAAACGGACTCGAACCTGCTACTCTCACAAAGTCCAAGTCAAAAACGCGATGTCTTCTAAATGCTCAAAAAATACGGTCAGTCTTGCTGTCAAATCCCAATCCCAGGCGGAGAAACTGGACAAGCCCTTCTTCCACCGGGGAAAATAAAAAGCGATGGTCTCCTCAGCTGATTAACGTGCCAAAATAAAAATAAAAAATAAAAAAATAACGGCGGCTACGAGTGAGATACGAATGTGCAAAATATAGCAGCTGCACTTTAAGTTGCGTATCTGGGTTGGAAAAAATGTACTGTTATTCTTTTCCCTTGGTGTAGTTTGGATTCAGTATAATGTCTGCTGGCTGGTTGGAAGTAGTTTAAGTGGCCAACTTTCGTGTATGTCGTAGGAGGAGACAGCCGAGCGCTCCCATAGGCTCTCTGGCCTTTCTTTTATGGATGAAAGAGAGTGGGTTTAGCCACAAGCCGACCGACCAATCAGAGCGTCACATTCCACTTTTAATTCACTGCTGCCTCCCTCATACAGACTCCATACACCAAAAAACAGTTCAAAATGTTATTATATCTAAATGTTCTCCTAATTCCTTCTCAAAACGTGTCTGCTTCCATGATATTCAGCTATTCAGCATGTGGAATATCAATGCTTTTAAAATGATGGTTTTTCTGTTTTTCTTTTATTGATCGGCAGAAACTCAATAAATCGAAAAATATACACTGTATCTATAACAACAGCATACAAGAGCTGGAAAATTAAACGGAACTAATTTCGTTTAAAAAAACATGATTTGAAGTTGTTAAAATAGTTTATAATTCATATCGTCTGCAGGCAAAGGATTCAATTCCGATTTAAAAAAATAATATTTGGAAAAATATTTGAATTAACTGAACAAAATCAACCCGTTTTCGATAAAACTTTAGGAGTCTATGTAAATAAATATCATAGATGCACCAGTGCACACGCAGAGAGCTTTGTGTGAATAAAAATCACGGCCTTAAATAAGTGAGCAGAAAATTATGATGTGTCTTAAGGGACAAATGCTGCGCAAAAGCACCCCTGCTTGGCAAAGGTTAGACTTTAAGATGCTTTTGCCTCGTTAACCCTTTAATTAAGTAGGCCTAAATGTGCGCAGCATGAACATCTAAATCGCTCCTATAGCTTTTGTGGTAATTACAACATTTGGATTGACCCGTTATTGATGACAACAGGTTGACTTGCCCTCGAGTACGCACAAGAGTAATTGCTTAAAGGTAATTGTTAAAAAATATATAATGCGCTACTATTAAACTCGAATAAAAAGAGCACATATGGCAGAAAAGAAGAGGTGCATGTGTCAATTCTGTGGGCCCACCGTGCATCTAAAATTGTGTGACAATTGCCGTGGAAAACACTCCTGGTGGAAGGCAATTTCACAAATAATTTTAGCAACAATTAGGGAGTGTGGAGGGGTGAAATGGCGATTTCACATGCAGATGTGCCGGTGGGAAGGATCTGGTACCCTGCCGAATAGCTATGACCCTCACTCTCCCGCTTTGGTTTGCTTCACATGGGACAGAAAAGCACAAAGAGACCGCCGCACCCTCCTGGGAAGGCGCAAAGAGCACCGGATTAAGTCAAGCATCAATCATGTGAAATCCAAACAACAGCAAATTTCATCTTATGGAAAGCGTCTTCTTTCACAAATATTTCACATCTCTCTCTCTCTCTCTCTCTCTCTCTCTCTTTCTCTCTCTCTCTCCCTCCCCAACAGGTAGGCCTATGTTCTTGAAACCAAACAGACACGCAAATAAAGCTAATCATCCCCTAAGTATCCCTGCAAATATCATTGGTTCACCACCGTCAGGTCTTGCCTCTGTTATCCTTGTCATTATTAGCTTGGTATCCATTTGTTATGCAGCTGTTGATAATTACTCCAAAAAAGAAAATAGTTTGCAGTGTGCAGATAAATTCATTAACATTATTCTGAATTTAAATGTGATGTCGTTTAGTTTGTAAAAGCATATAGATAGGTGTTTTCAGGACTGAAATATGTCTACTGCAGCATATTTTGATGTTTTTGTTTGTTTTTAGGTATTTCAAGAATATTGATGTAGTACTGTGCTATTACAGTTTCCATCCAAATAAAAAAGTTATGTGGGATCTTCAATAGATCAGCTGCTCGATTTTGTTCTTTGATGGCACTATATTGTAGGTTGTTTGTTTGTGTTAAACCTTTTCTTGATGTAACACCTTGTTCAACGACATTTTCACATGCTAAAAGCATGGTTTGCATTGAGCTTAATGCAGAGGTGTTGAATAGAAAAACTTGTGAAATGTTTTGATTTTCCATAAGCCAGTTTTACTTTTGAAACAAAAAATTAAGAGCTCAGCAGCAAAAATGGATTTTAATCTTGTGGCCTGTAGCTGGTATTTATTTTTCTGAGTATTTGGAGTATTTTATGTTTAAGAGTGTTTTTCACTTTGTTGTGGCACCGTGTCCACTAGTGGGCGACTAGTACTCTATTATTCTAAAAAGGGGGAAAAAAGCCACATAGGGCCACCTTTATGTGATCGGTATGCTGCTCCAAAGAACAGTTTTGTATTCCTAATGTGTGTTTGAATGCATTATGTTTCTGTATTATCTGACCGCAAGCAGCATCTGAATCACACTCGTCTTCGTCACACCCTAAACTCCATTTAGCCTGGTTGTTTCTGCAGGGTTCGGCTCAGCGTCTGGCTCATATAAGTAACTCTGTCACTTAAGTTTCCTTTCAGCTGCAGCAGACAGAAAAACACTTCCTCTCTCTTATGATACAGTCTCCAATCTTATCTTGATCAGGACCGCTCTTCAAACACTTCCCTACATAGCCTCTCATTATTTGTGTTATGGCAATTACCAAAGTTTCTTTTTTGCTTGTAGGTGAACACTTTCCTATCTCCATGTATTTTCTCTATAAACAACATTTAGCTATTCACATTGAGGAGCACAAAGAGGAAGCACTGATGAGAGGCATCGCCAATTTAAGCTTTATCTTTGTCTGAGCTGAACAAAGGCGAGAAGTACAGGCATTAAGTGTATATAAAGTTTTTATTTTTTTATTTTAACAGTGCTTTTATCTTCCGGTAAGTGAGGATGGAGTGCTTAACGCAACCAAAAAACACTTTCTGTCTTTAGTGAATGGTCTGCAGAATTTATTTATACTATATTGCATATTACAACAGCCAATTTACTTTCTGAAAGATGTCTGTAAAAGCTGATAAACCTCTCTTCTGCTCTGGTGCATGCTATAAAAAACTCCATAAAACCAGAAGGAAAATCCTTTTCTTTTTTTCTATTTTTCAAAATTTGGGCCCTAAAGGGCAGATCATAGACAGTGAAACATATAAAACACACAAGTTTAAAAACAGGCTGTTAATACATAATTTAGTTCTTAAACTAACCCAAAACACAATAAACATTCACTTTGTATCCTGCAGTGTTATGATCCGTGTTGGCCCGAACTATAAAAATAATTCCATAGTTTCCTGAAGCTTTTTTCCATTTCGTGGGCATATTAATGCTGACGGCAAGTTCTGTTCTTTGTTGACAATATGGCAGATGTTTTCCAAAAATAATATTACATCTGCACTACTCAATACATGAAGCATAAGCTGCCTTTTCTCCTCCATGATGGCTGGCCTCAACTCTGTACTGCATGCTAAATCTGCCCCTGTGAAAACAAAACAGTGGTCAATGATACACTGCCACCCAAAAGATTGCAAGGAGGAATTTGAGTTGCATAAAAGACAAAAAATAGTGAAAACTGACCAGGTTCTATCATCATCTTCCATCTATTCATAGTTTCTCCCCTGCCAGGGTAAAGGCAGTGGAGACACTTTCTTGAAGGTCTGGACTTCTACCACAGCCTTGTTAACTTGTTGAGACATTTTCACATCTGCTTAGAATTATCCTAATGTGTAATCATATCCTTATGGGAATAATTTTATCGCGATAGAGGGAGAGCGTATAAAATGCACTCTTAGGAGGAGAGTGGTGAAAAGCTTACTCTGAGTTGTAACTTTAATTAAAGAAAGCTGAATTGAGATACTCATCTCATTATGTATGGCGCAGGGAGGAGCTCTGAACAGGCATGTAGGGTCCAACATGGTGATGTTTGGTTAATAAGGAGAGCAAGGACGCAGGAATTCCTCAGACTCATTTGGAACAAGTTAGCCATTCTTGTGAACCCCACTTGAACTCCCACTGCCCAGTCTCCTGGCTCTATACAGTAGGCCTACATATATAAGGAAAAAAAGTAGTATAATAAAATAAAGCCAAGACAGGTGATGCAGCTAGTTTGGAAAATGCAATACGTTTTCAAAAGAACAACAGAGAACCCCAGTTCATATAACCATAAAGACTCTACACTGTGTAGAACCAGTTCAGCATTACTGACCCTTTTTCAAATGGTACTCAGAAAAGCTGTGACTCCCAACCCTGAATCTGAGGGATCAAGAGGACGGAAGGGATAACAACTGAGTAAAATATCTGTTACACACATTTTATTCAGTCATCTAATCTTTTTTTTGTTAAATACTGAAAACTTTTTTACTTGGACCATGAAAATCCTTTAAAAGAAACAATCAGAGTTGAGAAAATCACTCTTTGGTTGATCTTCTCTCAACTCACAAGAAGTCACAAGAAGATATTGTTTCATTTTGGGATATCCAAAACAAACTGGAGCCCACAACAACCTTACTTTTCCCTACATCACCATATATTCTATTCACACACAATGTGTGGTAGGGGAGCGGGAAAACAACATGTGTTATGTTGACGTCTGAATCTGGCGTCTGAGTTATGAGTCATGGAGACATCTATAACTCAACTGGTGATCAAACACAGCCAAAGGCCACTTAGAGAGGGCAGCTCTCTCTTGGATTCCAAGGAGATCAGAGGTATCAGAGGGATGACAAACCAGACAAGGAAAAAACCAAACGATGGTGCAACTGTGGTGAAAATAAGAGGACAACTCAGTCGTGTCAGCCCGAGCTGGGAACAAGGGAGAGAGTGAATGTTGTTCATCAACAGGCCGATCCGCTCTGCGGGTGACATCACACAAACAGGCGGACTCAGCTGGATGGGTGCAGGGGTGGCAGCAACGGGCTGGGGGTTGATCTGTGGCAGAGTGGGTGACATCCTGTCACTGTTCATTATAGTGTGGATTCTGTGTATCCTCAATAACACCTTCACTTGGCACAAGCAGTACAGGCAGGGTGATGAAGCTAGTGACACAGGAGATAGAGGTCTGGAGGAAATAAAGAGAGTGCAAGTTTGATCACTAAGGAACAGGTGGAAGAAAATAGAGTTGGTGGACAATGCACCGCACAAAGACAGAAAATCCGAAGTCTTGAAATGAGAGGGATCTCACACTTAGAAGCCAGGAAGTAGCATAATGGGGAACAAATACGAGGCACATGACAAAGCAACAGTGATGACTGTTGTCTCCTCAGCGTCTCAGGACGTGCAACAGTGCTCCTTTATCCTTGTCACACAATACGTTAAGAAAGCCCGAGGCTCTTATCATCCCACAGCAGAGCTCACCTGTCCCCTTCTGTTTAATGCGACAGAAAACCAACAAAGCACCTCTTTCTGTTTCACTGTCAAACGAAATCACACTTTCACTTCAACACCAGTTTGTTTAGCGTTTGTTTATGTAAGGATGGCGTTGGCCGTTAGAGTTTAACGCGATGCCTGCTACTCAGAGTTGTGCATAAACAAGGTACCATGTCATAGCCAACCGCTGATCTCGTGTCTTTGATGATTCGCCTCAGACCGGCACAAACGCATTGAGATAATGCAACATTTTAAATGGTGTATAACTTGTCATGGCCGCCTACGATGTCCCTAAGATAAGGCAGCTTTGGTTTAGTGTCAGTTTCCTAAGAGAGAGGCACATCATTGCAGTTGCGCAAGGAGTAGTCTCTGCGTTGCTACTGGGTGTTCAATAAACAGGTTACACTAACACCTAAATGTGAAAGATCACAGATGAACAGATTTCCCCGAAGCCTGCATGAACATGACCGAGACTAAATCAGTGAAGGAGCATTTTGGAAGAATTTGTCCCCATGATATTTGTTGCTCTGCTCAAAATCCCTTCAAAGATTTAACTAGAAAATAACCAGAAGGCCTTTTCTATTAATTGTAACTTTTTTTATTGGTCAAACTAAACTGAAATCTACTTTTAAGTTTGTGAAATTTAAACCTGTTTGTGCTCTGTCCATTAAACCAAATGTAAGGAAAATCAAATATGGCTGCCCTACCGTACCCTTGTTTGCAGACAGAACTTATATATTTCCAGTGTTAAAGCACACAGTTGTTTAAACTCTTATTATGCTGTACCAACACTGGACACTGCAAGTACACTGATACCTTTAGTGATCTTGGACTTGGCTGGAAAGGAGTACTGTGGGTTACTGGCATCATTTCATTACAGTGGCCAGTGTTACAATCCATTTTACACGACCAAGAATGCTCTGTGTGTGTGTGAGAGAGACTGAGTGAGTGTGTGTGTGTGGCATGTGATAGGACCAAAATGCTTGGGTATCACGCTCTGATGTGCATGCCAAATCCACTTGTCCTCTCACACAACCTACCAGTGTGGCTCTGCCGTTTCAGCTCTGCCAGCAGAGGTCTGGGGAGAGCAGCAGCACAGGAAGCAGGTCACGACCCGTTAAAGGAGAAATCACAAGTGATGTGCTGACTGAATGCCTACAATCTTTAACTAGCTGTACCCTGTATGCTCTCACTGGTTGTCAATTGTTTCAGAATGTAAATTATTTGCATTATTCAGTAGAGCTTCAGAGTTTCGAAGGCTATGACTAGCCTATTGCACATGACGAAGGATAGGCTATAGGGCTTTACTCGCCTGTGCTGGGCATAGAAAATGACTATAATTAAAAAGAAATGAAAAGAGCGTTCAAGTAGTCTTGGATGTGTCAACTCCTTTTGTACTTGCAGGACTTTTGCGGTTGTGGAAGAAAAATTCAGATGCTTAATATAGATAAAAGTAGTGTTACCACAATGTAAAAATACTTACAAGTACAAGAAAACAAGTAAAGGTCATACATGCAACATGTTTTCTAGAAGTATTATCAGCCAAAAATACTAAGTATTAAAAAAAACAGTACCAATGTCAGATATTGAATAATCAAGGGTGCAATCAAGCGTTTTTTCTGTTTGAGATGGCACCTCATATACTGTTGGGTGGTTTAATATACTTAATAAATAATAAAATATGTTAATAAAAAATATATATTTTATGTATTGATCATACTATTTGTGTGTAAAATTAATCTGAATCTGCAACGTAGCTCTAGCTGTCTAACAAATGTAGTGATGTAAGTACAATCTTTCCCTCTGAAATGTAATGCAGTTGAAGGTTAAAGTAGTGGAACAAGGGAATACTCATGTAAAGTACAAGTACCTCAAAACCTGAGTTAAAGTACACATTCCACTGTTGGCCTGTAACATTTGTTACATGTGCCCCCAGCTCTCTTTTACTCTTTATTTGTCTTTCATTGAGTGCAGTGTTTTATCTTTAACCTGTTTAGTATCAAAATATTGTTCTCATCATTAATAATCCTGCATAGCTTTATCCTGGTTATTGAAGACGTACATGATATCCCATTACACTGTTTAAACCCTACAAGAGTTGGTTAGCTTCTTAAAGCTAAAGCTGTTGAATATGTTGTGTTGTGCAAGATGTAAATGATACAAAACAACATTTTAGTGTGTGATGGTCCAGGATGAAATGATAGCTGATGTTTGAAAAGGGAGCCAGAGTACCATTTTGGCAACACAACAGTTTGCTTTGGTAAATTAACACTGTTGGTACATAATTAGTGATAAATAAAATCTTAGTTATTTCAAATAAGTAAACAACGACTGCTATATGTATTTAGCTGGTTTTATCTATTACCCACAAAATTTGTTGACTGATGCAAGCAACCCCATGCCTCTCAATTCCAAAGAACACAGAACATTTTAGCTTTACTGAGAGACTGCAAGAGCAGACAAATCTTAGGAAAGAAGTATCAGAAAAGAAAAGGTCTCTTTGTTAATTAAGATAAAAGTAATGCCTCCATTTTGCATGCGATCACAATTAGTCTCACCACAACCATCTGAAACATCCTTCCAGAGAAGGGAGATCACTTGACCCTCCATCTGTGACCAATCCTGTCTTTCCATTAGGTGCTCTCCGCAACCATAACGTCTATTTCTGCTCAAACTGGATACAGATAGTTAAAAAAACCAGAGGGCATCACAAAGAACTCACAGACCAGAAGTCACACGGTGTCTCTGATTGAAAGGATCCCTTATTCTGACTAATGGGGCTGAAGAATCTTATGCATATGGTGTTCTTTTCAAAAAATAAACTTTTTCCTGTACCATTTTGAATACTGGCACATGTTAGTGTTTGCATGCCCTCCAAGTGTTAATGTGGGTTTCCTAGGGGGCACTCTAATGGCTTCATTACACATTTCAAAGGCATGCAAGTGAATTGCATAGTCAACATGGCCAAAAATGTCTACACAGTATTTCTGTGTTTGTAAGTCCTGTCCATTGTGTCTACATTTCATATATGTGCTTCAAGTGGCTCCAAACCTACTACAAGCCTGAAAATATTTAAGCAGGTGGGACAAATTCTTTTGTTTTTAAATAGGTAATAACATGCAGACACTGTTCCAGACAATGCCCACACCAACCAAATGCATGTAAAACACGTTATACACAATACACAAGAAGGTAAACTACAAAGAGAGGTTTTTGAAGTTCAACAAAGATAATTCAAAATCATATCAAAATCTTTTTTTTTTATTGTCACATACAAAACCACTGTACAGCACATTTTTACAACAGTTACCACCCATAGGCATATGGATATCATGTCAATCTCTAAAAAGGTATTGTACCCCTTTCTAGACTGTGATGTTTTTAAGGGGGGTGCCATTGTTTTTTGAAACTTATCCAGCAGTAGAAAGAGGAGAGTCCGAATTCCATATGATTGCTTCACATTTAAAAAACTTTTTTTAATCATTTTAGATATGCAGTAATATCTGTAAAATGAAGGTCTAGATCCAATGGAAGATTGAAATAATACTCTGACATTTTGGGAAAAATGCATATTTGCAGAAAGAAGATTGATGCCACTCTGATATTTGTCTGTTAAAAATGGCTACAACCAGAAGCCAGTTAGCTATAGCTTGCACAAAGACTGGAAACAGCTAACTTGGTTCTGTGGAACGGTAAACAAATCTGCCTACCAGAACGTTTAAAGTTCACTAATTAACATGTGTATGTGAACAGTTGCCAGAAAACCGTGCGTTACTAAACAGTCCAGCAAATAACAGCCATAAAATGAAAAATTGTTGTTTTTACTCTTTGTGTACATTTGCTGTTTGTGTACAGATTAAATGAACAAGACCAAACTGTCATTAGTGAGCTTTAAAGGTGTTGGTAGGTGTATTGTGTTACCTTCTGACTGAGCCAGCCATTGACTCCTGTTTTCAGTCTTTGTTTAGCTAAGCTAATGGAGGGATGTAAGGGTGGTCTCTCCACCAATATGTGAAGAAATGTATTTCCGAACAAGTCAAAGTGATTTGTTTTGTCAATGTGTCACACCATAGCCTACTAAAAATGCCAGAAAGTGTAATTAGGTAACTGTGTAAAACAGAGCTCTCTTCAATTCCACATCTGAAATACAATTCAGGCTTGGATTTATGCAACTTCTGGGGTGTGAGGCAGCGTTAATGACAGAAACTCTAATGTAAAATCCTGTTTCTAGCTCTGATGATAGCGGCACACTATTTTGAGACACACCTGACCAAAGTTTTGCATCAATCAATTTTGCCTCTTCTTTCTAATTATTTGAACAACTATCTCAAGCAAACCATATAACTGTCTGAAGTGTTAGAGATCTGTGCCAAGAATTGATTCAAAACAAAGCAATTATGGGATTCTATACTTGAGTTGCTTAATAAAGAAAGATCTATTATGTTTATATTGCATGCAGAGAAAAAAGGGCTATCAATGTACCTGAAATCCTAACACTATAAATCAACATTACAAACAATGAAAATGAAGTTTGGGACTATATGATAAACCCATGACCTCAAAGATTTTACAGAGGTACTGAGAGGTGTTTGTAAGAGCACAATGTAAGAGAAAGGTCAGTGCTTAGAAGATAGGCCTATTAGTAGCATCTTCCACATAATCAAATTATATTCAGACATCTTTGTCTACAAAGTCCGGAGCCGGCTTCTTCGTTTAAAGCAAACCCCTCATCCTTTTTCCAAGTAAAATATCTGGTCATCTGAGCGTCTCTAACTGAACTGTCACAGATGATTAGAAAAAGAACAACTCGTCTTGGTATCCCAAAGAGCATGGGGTCCTCACAAGAGAGTGAGCCACAACTAGAATCAGTGTCACTGTTCAGATAATCACGCATTGCCGATTTACCATGTAAGATGCATTTTGTTTGCTGCCTAACTGAGTAAAGTTTCTATTCATTTTCAGATTTTTCCGGAGAAAAAACGCGGTCAACTCAATAACGACGCTTTCCTCTTTAATATTCCATCCCTGGTCGTTGAGAAGCAAATGTTTTGTGTTACATTGTTTGACTGGTTGCTAAAATGATTTCTGTTCAAATGTTTTTAAACTAATATCCTTGTAATCTTGTTTTTCTTTTCAGTTAAGATATGTGAGTGTTTGGATAGTTTGATAGAATAACTCAATTAGATTTGTTTTATACAGTAGTTCTCATTTTGGTAATTAAAGCATTTTGTGTTCAGCAGTTGGCATGTGTTGCATGAAATAATTCAGTGCTGTATTAATAGTTCATAATTTAGACAAGTTAGTTGAACATTACAGGAGAAATTCTGCATAAAGTGGGGACCTGGTATGTGTCTTTTTCAATAAAATATGTTCAAAAGAGGATTAATCAATTAATTGAGAAATAAGTATTTTACAGATATTCTTAGGGAATGTCTCTTTATCTGTTTGTAATCAGGTATATGTCATTCCTGACTTTACGTATGAAGAGTCACGCGGGGACAGTAAGATATTTTCAGAATCACAAACAAGGACCTCTCTTCAGTGACCTTTCCTCTCAGAAAACCATGTGTTTGTCACACACACACACACACACACACACACACACACACACACACACACACACACACACACACACACACACACACAGGAGTGTGAAATCACCATGTTCGAAGACTGAGTGGGTGGGAGGGTAGTCCCAGTGGGCAGAGATCTATGTGCACTTGGACGACATCAGGCAAAGCTAAGACCCCTGAATTCATGAACGCTTTCAGGAAATCAGTGTTTCATATCTGCTGGGGTCAACAGTGGAAAGTGATTTAAAACTCAATGCGTTGCTGAGACACACAACACACATAGAAAAGAAATTACAGAAAGGAGGAATGCGAAAAACGACATGACTGACAGCGCAGTTGTAACCAGAGAGCCTTTAACTTGTAGTGACAGATCATTATATTTATATCAGAATCAGAACCAGAATCAGAAAGAGCTAGTATTTTACATGTACGTACTATGAATTTCCTTTGGTCATAAGGTGCCACACATAGACAAACATACAGATAACATAAATAGATGTAAAAATATGTAATATAGAATTTAAACAGATAATAACAAAAAAAGAAGAAGCATAGAACTAGCCTATGTGGCAGATATTTACATGTGCATTACTCCAGGTTTGTGTTGTGAATATAATATATAAGTCATATGTATAATATAAGTTAAATATATAAGTCATTATCATTATTAAATGTAACTGCTGTTTTTTGTCATGCTTATGATATTATGTTTGCATCAGCCCAATTACCTTCACTGAAAAAAAAAAGACTGGATTATTTTATTATTATGTGCGTAAACTGTTGAACTGTTGCTTAGGTACATTTACATTGACATATTTTAGTAATTTAGCTGCATTCACCACTGAAGCATACAATGAGCGCAATTGTAGAATAAATTTAGCTGCTGCATAAGGCATGACAAGGCACTGAAATTTATCAGCAAAAGCAGTGGTACAGTTTTAATTTTAAGTGCCTTTACTGAAAAACTGTACTGAAATGAGGACATTTTATATTACTGGAGTGTTTCCATTGTTTGCTACTCGATACACCTTCTGTCTATTCCACACATCCAATCCAAATGTGTCCAGTATTTAGTGTAATATTGTATACTGTATGAATATTGTGCTTTTATTCCACTACATTTATGTGACAGATGTCTCTGAAGATTTGTTTATAAAATATGATGTAACTAGCCAGTAGTACAAAAGTAGTTTAAATTGGTGAGCTACAAGACTAAAATACTGCTTACATGTTAATGTTTCTGTAATAATTAAACAATAGTATACCGTAGCAGCAACGGTATATATGCTTAGTCTATAAACATTCAAAGGGGGACTATCTGTGTAATAAGTAGGCCTTTTACTTTAATTTACATTTTGTAATACTTCTGTCCGTTTACAATTTTGAATGCGGGACTTGTGACATATTATTACAGTGTAATAATATGAGTGTAATCACTACTTTTCTTCAGAGTACTTCTACCACCTCTGACTAAAAGTGACTATACATTTGAAAAAAAACACATTATAAAACTTCAATGCCATGTCTATGTCAGACGGCATATTTTTCTAATTTGAGGGACATTTTCAAGGCTGATAAAAATTCCTGAAAATAGTTTTAATGTGTCAGAGAAAATTTCCCACTGAAACGTAAACGAATTACAAAGTTTAACATTCTTGTGCAGTGCAAAGTAGTGCAGGTCTTCAGTTTCATGTGGTGCAGCAGCGCCATCTAGCGTCACGGGGTTGTAATCACGTTGAGGCAGTACGTAACTTCCTGTTTAAACATGGCGGCGCACTGAGAAATGTCACATTATTTCTGCTGCTGCTGAAACCTACAGTTATTGCTGTTACATATCGCATGAACGGCGAATAAAAGGGTGACATCTAGGAAGATTTTGCTATACAACGTGCAACATCCGCAGAGGTATTCCGCTCATTTTTACTAATTTCCAAACCGCACGTAGACTTCAACAGGAGATGCTCTGTACTGTTAAAGTTAGCCGTTAGCAACTGATCCAAAGCTGTTGACATTTAATGACATTTTCAGGCCAGGGTTGTCGGATATGTAGCAAATGTGTAAAAATATGAGACCAGTTGCTTGTGTTGTTTAGAAAGACACTTAAATTATAGTAAAGTATATCAACTTCGGTATAAAGGTGCCTTTTTGTCCGTTGCAGGAAAATCCAGCCAACACCATGGTTCATCTATGTGAGTATGCAGCCTGAACAGACGCATGCTGACAGGGCTTTGATGTTTTTGTCTGGTGCCACCACGGACTGGGGCAGTGTTTTAGCAAGTCAAGTAAATACAACATCTAGAATACGTTTCACGTTTCATTTAATTTGTGAGAAGTATTACTTAACATAGCCTAGAAAACCGTGGCAGCTCTGTCACAGAAATGACACTGCTTTCACAAATAGTAAACAAAATTAGCTAAGGAAATTGGCGTTAGCTGGAGCTATAACGTTACTGTAAAGTTTATTATAATGACTGTGGGGCTAAACCAACATTTTTCATTTTTCGTTACTGCTATTGTAATGTATAGTATGGTAAAAAAAAAAAGCTCAATACAGCTTAAGAGACTATCTTAAAATGTCTTTACAAATAAATAACACAAACATATGCAATATGAAATAATGTAAATATTTACATTTGAGAAGCAAGAATTAGATTTGTCAGTGTTGTTTGATTAAGTGTATTGGTTAATTAATTATCAAAATTTATTTACTGATTGTTTTGACACAGTATGAATATACAATATAAATATTACATCAGTTGCCCTTTTATTAAGGACACCTTGTGTAACAACCCAGCAATATCCTGCCTTCATGAAAGTTAAAATGTTCAGTTTTTAATTAAACTGTTTTAGAGAAATTGAGTTCACTCTGTGATCGTTTTAGAAGAGGTAGTTTTGGGTGCTTTTGTTTTGTATTGCTACACACTGAAAGATGTTGCTCGTATTTTGTTCACCCCATCCATCTCAGTCATTTCCTCTCTAAATCAGTGTTAACAAAAACAACATTATAAACTAGTACACTTTTTGTAGAGCAGATGTCTTAACGTATTTCACAATATAAGAAGAAGCAACAGACACAATATGACTAAAACATGAAGTAAGATCTGATATAAAATATGATTTTCAGGAAATGACTTGCACAAGGTGGTTAAGGCCTATGACAGTATATATTTCACTACAGAATGTGGGTTATTCATCTCTCACTGATGCAGTGAGGAGTATAACAGTTACAAGAAACTCCTTTTATTGCTGTTTTTGACAATGTTTAATGTGCTCATTTCCTTCTGCAGCATCACTCCTGCTAAAAAAGTACCACGGGGGTTATGTGGTCATCCGATTGGCTCTTGCGGGCCACAAACAAGCTAACAGACCCTTTTATCGCATTGTGGCAGCTTACAACAAAAGGGCAAGAGATGGTAAATATATAGAGCAGCTGGGTACCTATGACCCCCTCCCAAACATCTACAACGAGAAACTTATCAGCTGCAACTTCGACCGTATCAAGTACTGGATCGGCTGTGGTGCACACCCTACAAAGCCTGTGGCCAAACTTCTAGGTGTGTATTCACTGCATGACCATGTTCCTTTAAGGTGGATCAACATTGCTCAATTTTATCGTTGGCCTGCTCAGAGAATTGTGCTACTCATAGAGGTATGTTTAATCAAGGAGGGCTATCCATGACTTTTACGAGCACACAAGACTCATCTAGATATATACTTCCGTGTGTTTGCTATTCTTTGGAATCCTTGAACTGTTTTATATAGTTATGCCGCCATAAATGATGACTTCTGTCTAGTACTATTATGTGTTCACTGTACCCTGAAGTACCTCACCCATGTCCTCTGATTTAAAGGATTGTACAAATAAAGATAAAATATGCATTTTATAGTCATAAAAAGTATCCTTGGGCAGTGCCCATTTTTCCTTACTTTCATACCTTCCTGACATTTCACCATGGTATATGATGGTATTTCTGTAAAAACAAAACAAACAAAAAAGAATGTAAAAGCTGAGCTGCTGGTGATAGAAGTCATTGTAGCATGGATGCCACTGTATAGCCTACAATGCTGTGTGTTTAATATGCAATTAGCCTGCAAGTCTTGCTGGGTTTAAATACTTCTGGCCTATAGAATAATGAATGGATAGGAAATAAGCTCCTTTTTTCCATTGATTTTTGCTGGAGGACTCAATGACACTTTGTGATCTAATGCATCCACAATATAGTTTTCATACAAATCATATAGATTGCGGTATTTAAAGTCCATTTACTTATACCTACAAACTCAAAATAACCTTATTGACTAGTGGATCCACTCTACAAACCAATAGATGGATGTAGCCAACTAGATGGCTATGCTGATTGGATGAATTATTTCACGTGGCTCTTCCTTAGGTGAAGTATTGTTGTGAGTACTTGAAAAGTGTTATTTTATGATTATGTTATCTTTTGGCTTTTGTTTACAACTTCAAATTTAACTCAGGTTATAATTGCCATTTTAAAACCTATGTAATATCTTTAACCTAATGTTGTGTTTTAATGGTGAAATGGAGATATTCATAGGCTGTTTTAAGACTGGCTGTAGTCTACAGGGAAATTTAAAAATCGAGAAAAACGATTAGAATTTAGAATGTGGATTGTGATAGCGATTAAATAGATTATTTTTTTTAAGCCTGATTGCTGACCCCTGCCTTTATCATTGGGGCTAAACCCAAAATGCTACCAAACAGGTGCAGATGCATTTTCCTGTTTTACTAGTCCTGTAATATTATCTCCACCAATTGCAGTCACCATTAAGTAGGTCCTTTTTAGGTGTGTGGTTGGACAGTAGAGAGAAGGAGCAGAGCAGAGGAAAATGTGAGCTGTGAAGTTCAGCTGTAAATGAACAGTGTAGGTCTTAGTTTATCAATGGATAAAGCCTGCAGCTAAAGCTGTTGTCACGCTTGTGTTGTTTCCCAACTGCTGGAAAAGTGCAGGAGGTTATTGTGTTGTTGCGTTAAAGATAGATGTCAAGCAGTTTCACGCAGCGTCGCCCCCCTACAATACACCACTTCAATACAGCATGTATTATAACATAAGTTTAATGAAGAGAGGATGTCTGGATTTTTAATGGGATTGAAAGTCATACTGTCAGGATTCCTAAATATCCTGGTATACTTTGATACTGCCCAAGCCTATTAACAAGTGTCTGAAGTGTTACTCAGTTGGTTCTCCAGAAACTGTGTACAAGAAATTTAAATTATCTTAAAATGACAATGTATCATCTCCTTAAGTTCCGAAAGATTTCGGCATCTCCAGGCAATGTCTGTGGTCTTACTCTCTCCCCTTTTTCTTTCCGCAGGGTTGGCTGGATTTTTCCCTCTGCACCCCATGACGATAACAGAGGCAGAGCGTCAGAGAGCCCAGATGGAAATGACAGAAGTACCTACAGGAACAGGGGATGGTCTTGAAGAGGAACAGAAGAAGGCGGAAGTGTGAGAATAAAAGCTGGGGACTGTGTATAACTGTCCAGTTCAAGATGATGCTACGGTTCTTTGGAGAGAACTGGTCGTTTCCTAACTTGTTGGGTGGGCTGCTCGTAGCAACGTCAGATATAGCATATTGAAGTGTTTGTTGCTTTAGCAGCAGCTATGAACAGTTCATATTAAAAATTATTCATGATAAAATGACAAATCTTCATGTTATGTTTTTGAGAGTCGAGAGCCATAACAGGCAGTTATTTGTATTTCTTGTATTATTTGACTTAAATAAAGTATTTCAATATTGTAGCATTTGTTTGCAGAAAAAGTTGCAGATTTGTTCTATTGTTCTAACTCTGACCTTTACAGATGATCTGCACCAAGAATATCAAAAGATTGTTTTCTTTTCTTTCAACGTGAATTGTGAACATTGAAATTATCCCTCCTCCTTTTGCCTATTATCTTGTATGTGTGTACACATGAATTAATAGTAAACATCAGTAATGTAAAACACAAGAAAAGAAAGAAATCAGAAAAGAAAAGTGGGTGGGTTTGTCGATTTACAGCACTTAGTTCTTCTTTGGCTCAATAGCAAATTCTCCACCCTTACTTACTTTGTACTGTGTGTTAAGTAAACCATTGTAAACTGGAAAATTACTCTTCACTGAAAGAAGTCATGTAAGTGCAAATATTTCTGTAATCATGATACAGTAAATCATGTGAAATAGCCAAGTGGCATTTTTCCCCCATTACAGAGTCATCAGGGTCATCCTATGTTTTAACGTCTATTGATGACCACCAAAATGCACAATAAATCATATACAGTAAATAGGTAGTTTCAGACTAAATCTGACTTGATTAAGATGAAAAAAAGCAACAGTAATATTATATTTATCATGCCACACACTTAATTGTGTGGTTAACAACCTAAAGCTTATTTGGGCTTATAGGCACTAAGATGACCTCTGGGGGATCATTAGCAGTGATGACCAAAGACAGTTCTACAGATCATTTAATCAAGAACCACAAATACTTATTCAATTGAACTATAACTCATATTTTGATGATGAATTTTCTTCAGTATATATAAACTGCTGTCTGGTGTGCCTGTCACATGAGTAATCCTTGCGTGCTTGTTCTATCTTGAAAAGGTCAGAAGTGCGGTTTGATAAAGGTACTGATAAAAAGACTAATTTGAGCCAAGACACACTTAACTACACCCAGGCAACAAGTACAGCAGAAACAAATATGAAACTTAAAATAGTTTTGCTGTTGGTTGCTAAATTTCCTTTGTGGTTGTAGCATAAAAGTCAGGTTGCTGTACTGAGCATTTCCAAATACAACTGAAATTAGCAACAGGGCATTGCTGAAAAATTATTGTCAGCAATTTCACTCTGGGTCGGTATCGATTAATATGATCTGATTTAGTTATTTCATCAACATTAGATAAAATTGCAAAAAAAATTAAAAATGCCCCAAATAACTTCCACTATTATGAAATTATTGATTTCCATTATGAAATATTCAGGTTTTTTTTTGATACATGGTATTTAAGAAAGGATTTTCTAATAAGTAAACACAGGTGTGGAGAACTTTACCCAAATCTCTTGTGGTTTCGAGATCAAGAAAAATATTTGTATTTTACCACAGCCCATGGATTCATGGTGCTATTGAAAATGTTGACTAACTTTCCTGAGATAATGTTTAACAGTGTATTTATAGCATGGCTATTCAATTCTGAGGAAGTGAACTATATTGCAAATATGTTGGTCAATGTAAAATGTCTTAAGAGTCACGCAACCTTCATCATGTCCAACTGATAGCCCCAGCATATAAATATCGGATTGAAATACATTTCAACAACAAAGCAAATAAAATACTATTTGCCAGAGTTATTGAAATATAACAACTAAATAAATATAACTAATAGTGTATAAAGAACAAAACGTATAGTTAAATAAAAAACTGAACAACATTCAATAACATTCATTTATAACTTTTTGTAGTAAGATTTGCAGGTTGAATTATTTAATGGTTGTTGATTTTACACAAGATCTGTAACAAAATTACAGAATACCACACTACTGATGATAAACATACTGCATATATCAATAATGCTGTGCATAGCTCAGTAAACACAAAACAAATGGCTTGTCAGAGCAAGTACCTTAATGCATAATGTATTTATTTGTGCCAAAGAATACATATGACAAACTTAACGCACATATTTGATTGTACACTATATTATATTATATATTCACTCTTAGTGAGCCTTTTGGTTCATACACTATTTATTGTTTATTAAATATCACTGGTGTCATTGACAATTCTTAATGGTTACTGATGTAACATTGGCTAATAAGTGTTTTCCCACTAGAATCACACCTACCTAAAGCCACTCATACCTTAGTCCTTGTCCACTTCAACGTCACCATGATCTTGACCTGTAAACGCTGCACAATACACAAAACGTTTGCCTAGGGAGGGGACTACATCTGTAACAATCTCAGTTTCCCAGTTGATCATTGATGACACACTAGATCTGATACTGACAAATGTTTATATGGCCTACAACTACCACAGGATTAAACTTAACTGCCAGTTCACCGACGATCATTAGGGGATTTTATTGGAAGTTTATTGCAAGACTGATAATTAAAGAACCTCGACTTTTTTCTAGTACATTGTAATGCATACACGTTCATGGCGTGAAAGACATTGCAGCAGTTGAAGTATTTCACACAGGAAAATGAAAAAGTGGATTTATTTGAGATCCTATAATTGGAGGAGGCTTTCTGCCATTCTTATCATCCTTACTTTTGTGGTCATCGTGCTCATTGCATTCTGTGTGTTGTTTACACAAAAAAGCGGTAAGTCTGTGATTTTTTGTAATTCTTTATTGCCTAACCAGGTGAACCATACTCAATTTACTTAAGAATTATTTTGAATTTAGCACTCTAAATATTGAAATCATTAAACAATATATACATTGCAATAACATTATCTATGATTACTTTTAGTCCTGCAAATCATTAAAGAATAACTGCAATGCACTGAACAGAATGTACACATAGAATTGCTCTACTCCTCTCTGTTAACATGCACACTAATTCTCACACAATACTTAAAGGTTATTTGTACTCAATAGAGTACAAAGAGTTATTTTTGGAACATTAATGTTCATAAAAATGTGAATGTTATTTGGTTGTCATTTATATATTATTTACCTTATACGTCACCTGGAGTAAAGTTTTATTGAATACATTTTCGGAAGCTTCTTCAAAAATCTGGGTCCCATTAAAATCATTATGGAAGCCCTTAGATTCATTTATACATTTAATTTACTCTTTACTTAATTTACGTTTTCCCGTGATATTGAGTTAAATTGTTTTTCTCATGATCTCTCTTGAAATAACAAAACTTTGTTTTCTCAAGATTATTATTATAATTAATTTGAGATCTCAAGGAAACAATAATGAATTAAATGTGATAGGCCTCCGATAAAGTTGTAGCCTTGCTAACTGTCTTCTTAGATGACGCACACTAATGTGTATATTATCTGTAACAGCAAGACATAAAACTGTGTCAGGGCTTAATTGAACTGAGATGTGATGTGGTGATCTAGGGCTGTCCCCGAATAAGGGTTTACATAGTCGAATCAGAATCTTCAAGTCCTGAGGGCTGTTTCACAAAACCAAGATAAGGGATTAAGCCGGGATTTTCCAGATATCCTGGCTGAATTAAGCCTTGAC
>JAPMOB010249665.1:0-19403 GCA_029875015.1 Lepomis gibbosus
TGATCTCCTCTGGTAGGCTGATTCAGACTGTAGACTCCGAGCCTGATCTCCTCTGGTAGGCTGATTCAGACTGTAGACTCTGAGCCTGATCTCCTCTGGTAGGCTGATTCAGACTGTAGACTCTGAGCCTGATCTCCTCTGGTAGGCTGATCAAGATTGTAGGTTGTAACTATTTTGACACGCAGGGGCTCTGAGGCAGCTTGGTTCAGTCAGATAGGTGCTCCAACTGTGGTGGTTGTGGTGGTGGTTTCCAGGCTGTAGCAGAACCTATGAACAGGAATACGGCTACCTGAAGAGTCCAGGCTGGCCTGACACCTACCCCCACAACATGGACTGCACCATTATCCTGAAGGCACCGCAGAACAGCTACATCTCCTTCTTCTTTAACAGTTTCGATGTGGAGAGCCACAGCCACTGTCAGTTTGACTACCTGGAGGTAAAACAACCAGCACACACCTTCACTGATCCTTCCTCCTGTAGCTCCTACATGTTGCTCATCTTCTCTTTACTTCAGGGGGTTGGCTTTATATTTCTGTCTCTGTGAGCATGCCTTAACAATAAGTCAACAATGTTTATATAAAACATGCAATCTTAAGACTGCACATTTGCAATAATCAAACTGGTGTTAAATGCAATGTACACTTTTCCCCTTTATATGATCAGTCCAGTTTGTCCTGTCATCGTGTGCCTGAGCTCGCCTCCAGCTCAGGGAATGCAAAGAGCAGAGTCACTGATTTCTGAAGGCATCAGAGTAATTATGAGTAAATGCATGTGCATAGGTTCTATGTGTTTGTGTATATTTCAGGCATGTATGTGTATAATCATAACCTAGTGTAAAACATGAACTTCCCCTGGAGGGATTCATAAAGCTTCTTCTCGGCCCTGTACTCAGTCTTTCTATATGGAAAGTGTGTTGCTGCTCTGGCCTCAGTACATCACAGTGCTCTCTGTCGCCTCTCAGATACGTAATGGCAGTACAGCAGACTCACCTCTGATCAGTCAGTTGTGTGGTAGCGCGCTGCCCAGCCCCGTCTTCCCACAATCCAACCTGCTGTACTTACGCTTCAAGAGTGACTTCTCCGCCACCCGAGATGGATTTGAGGCCACGTGGACGTCCTCCCCTCACGGTCAGAACTGAACTGTTTATACAAATGATTTTAAAACAGCTTCATGAATCAAGAGCTTACAGNGTCGGAAACAGGTGCTGCACCAGTGAAAACATGATAACAGTGCCGCACATCATGCCCCACCTGGTTTTGCAGTTGCAAAACTGCTTTGGTGAGAAGCTGAGAGAAGCAACAGCTAAAACATTCTCAATGTGTACTATCAGAAATGCTGCACACAAAGTGTCCCTTAAGGTTTTAGTTTGTAATGGACGGTTGGGATCAAAGCAACAGAGGCCAAATGTCCTGACCCACAGTCCATAGTGTGCCACAAGCTCCAAACTCACTGGATCCTACATAAATATATAGATATAAAGCAACTTGTGTTTCATAACACAACCTACGTCTTTAAATTCCACAGCCCCAGTTTAAAGCACAGCTTTCCCTTCACACTGAGAAGCTTAAAGCCAAAGGTGACACAGCAGGCTCCTCAGTCCTACTGTGTATCAGGAGGACTTCAGTAGGAAGTTCTCCAAAATAGTGCCTATTTCTCGTTAGTCCAACAGTCCAAGTTCTTGACCAGGTCTGGAGGTGGCACACATGGATAGGAGAACTACAGAAGCATGGGTTTCCTCTAACCTGGTTTTCTTCTCCTAGGTTGTATCTGGTGTCTCTTGTGTTTTTGTTATATTTGATCCGTGGTTAGCACTGTGTGTGATAATACGGCCTGCGAGCAGCAGAGATGGTTCATGTCCCTGCTTCTAAAATCCTGAGCATCTTTGGTGAATCTGTTTGTGTACTAGGTTGTGGTGGCATTCTGTACGGAGACCATGGCTCATTCTCAAGTCCAAACTACCCAGGCACCTATCCCAACGGTACCCGCTGTGAATGGGCCATCCTGGCACCCAGAGGCCGTGTGGTGACAGTCACCTTTGCCCAGATCAGTATTGATGACCCTGGAGATTGCCAGAACAACTTCCTGAAGTTGTATGATGGGCCAGACACCTCCTCGCTGCCTGCTGGACCGTACTGTGGAGTGGTACGTAATCTAGGAATCAGCTGTACTGTGGCAGATGCAGGGAGTAGTTACTAAGCCTGTTGCCAGCAGGAGTAGAACATGTTTATATTTAATGGGCTGTTTTAAGACTAAGATGTAAATGAGTGCAGCCTCAGTTCAGTTCACTTGAAGGACCACACAGCTAGGTTGGTGGAACTGGTTTCCAGTACGGTGTGTAACAGCGCAGTTTATCCACATGACTGGATCTGCAGGACGTGAAGAGCAACTGGTATCTACAGGGTAACCATACCAACCCACACAGTGACAAAGCAAGCTGCATATGATTCCACGCTGCACACAACACACAGTGACAGGAATCTTCATCTCACAGCTCACTGCAGCGGGCCCTTTGTGGTCCCTTACTGCTAGGTCTTCAGTGAACTGCCCTCACTGAATCCAGAATATGACCTCAGTGCCAAATGCACTCCTGTGACTGCTGCAGCAGGTGATTCAGAAGCACTTTTGCTCTGTTTGTTGAAATTCTCTTTACATCCCAACAGTTAATCATCAAATAAGAAAAAAAATCTGGCATCTGCAGCTGTCAGGACTGTAACAGGCCTCTACCTGCCTGCCTACCTGTCCGCACTCTGCCCGTGCACTCACTGCTCATGTACATGTGTTTTGGGGAAGTGGCTTTGAAGGGAAGCATGTCTCTTGCTGGTGACTCCAGCGTTGCCTGCCCCAGCTTTAAGATACTTTACAATGTGTCTTTCTTGGTGCAGTCCTCTGGTAAATGAGAGCAAATTGACTGTTCAGCACATGAAAAGAATTTTGGATTTCAGCTTATTTAAAATGGAATGAATGTTTTCTGCATAGACAGGGTGCTGTGGGTAACCATAGGATGGAGCTATTAGCACAGTGGCCAACCTGCACACACACATGCAGCTTTGTACACTAACAAAGCTCATTGGTTGATCCAACTTCCTGGATTAAGGAGGAAAAGAAAACACACATTGACATTGTGGAAAAACAATAAAAAAAACAAGTGATAGAGGAAGGACCAGATTAGGGTCCTGCTGAGCGGAGCTAGCCACAAGCTCCACCTGCTGATGAACACGGGTATTACCTTAACGTAAAGGTTGTACGGAGTGTTAGAATTGATCTGTTTGATAGATTGTGTGTGGGCTCCGTCACATGTTGAGTCAGTCAGTAATTATCCAGAACACAACACAGTTCTTTAGTCTCTCTGTCCTGGAGGTTTTTAACATGGATGTTAAATTCACCAACAAGAACTACAAAGTCAAAGTCAACACAGATCATAGACAGCAGTTCATCAAAGGTATCAAAAAAGGTTACACAGTATTTAGGGCCTGTAGATAGAAATATAGCTCTAGGTGATATATGCCAGATTTGAGGTGATATGTTCACTTTTTCATAAAAGCATGACACTTGGTACACTTCTATAGTTTGGGGCCCTAAACATTTTCAGAAATGGAGCTATTACCGTATTCAGTCTCCTCCAGATTGACACAGACACAGCTTGTACTTTTTTGCATTTGCATTGGGGCGGCTGTGGCTCAGGAGGTAGAGCGGGTTGGCCGTTAATCGGAAGGTCGGCGGTTCAATCCCCGGCTCCCCCCAGGCTGTGTGTCGAAGTGTCCTTGGGCAAGACACTGAAAAAATTGCCCCTGGCGGCTGTTCCGCCAGTGTGTGAATGTGTGTGAATGTTAGTTACGTTTGAGCGGTTAGGCTCAGTGAGTGAATGTGTGTGTGAAAGGTGAATGCAGAAGTAGTGTAAAAGCGCTTTGAGTAGTCGAAAAGACTAGAAAGGCGCTTTACAAGTACGGAGCATTTGCATTTGTAAATAGGGCTGAACGAGTAACTGCATTTGTGATAATATCACAATATGATAAAATGAGATCTTGTAATGGCAAACGCTGCGATTACTCTGTGATCACATGACACACAAGAGTAAGGCCCTGGATATACTGTTTGCGTCGGTGATGCAAAACAGCTTTGTTCACATAACTGCGTACTGTACCTGGAGGATAAAACCTGAATCCACTAGGGAAGATCAGGACCAGGTCATCCCCCGGATTATCTTCCTTGGCAAACTCCGAATTTGCTCATCGTAAGTAAACCAAACATAGCGACTCTCGAGCAGGTTGTGATGTTAATGAGACATCATAATGATCTTGGTAATTGCGGACTAACTCCAGGAGTTTTTCTGTAGACATCCCGCCATAAATCTCCTTTTTTAAAGCATAAAGTCTGCTCAGTAGATTGCTGCTGACCTGCCGGTTAGATCAACATACTGCCAAATTGTGTGAACTACTCAAAGCATCAAAACGCCTCCCCGACACATCACTGGCACATTGCAGACATTGCATTGTGCAGCATGCCAAATATCTGGAGAAGTCAGCTCTCTCTGCAGCTCAGACAATCCCTGTGTGTGCTTATCCATTCTTTCACCCTGATTCTTTGTCTTTATAATTGTTATCTTTACAAAAACAAACAGCTATTTCGTGTGTAGGTTCGTGTTATTTCCTGTTTCACATTTCAGCTGTTTTCTTGACAAAACGTGGTTTTGCTATTCCTCCATTTAGCGCATACATCAAAATTGGCAGATAAAAAATTTCAGTGAGACTGCAGTCTCCTTCGGCTCACATTAGACTATGAATTTGGTGTCAGCTGCATTCATCTTGAACAGTGTTAACAATGACAACTGTCACCTGGCTGCAATTCAAATAAATGCTTCCCCCTTGTGGGCACTAATGTAACATACCATTCTGTTAAAGTGATTAAGTGGTAAATTAAAGATTACACAAAATATGCTAGAAATTGTATTCTACATCTTCTCAGATACTGCAATGTCATTGTAATCCTTCTCACAACACCAATGAATTCACCATTAAATGTTCATCTGAACAGATTATGATGTTGTATATGGTGTCATTGTAATCCTTGACTATGAAAACATAGGAATAGACACCACCTTTTGTGTTATCATGTTTGGTTCAGGAGACCAAAGGACCTGCTCTTTATGAAAAGCACTCTGAGATAACTGTTGTTGTGATTTGGCGCTATATAAATAAAATTGAATTGAGATATGATGCAAAATACATAATTTGGTTATGGCTAACACAAGGCAATTTTGCAGTGACTTTCCGAAAATGTTTAGGGTCTCAAAGTTTCATGCTTTTATGAAAAAGACAACATAATTTTCACATATCACCTGGACTATTAGAAGAGGAATTCAACAGGAGAGCGATTTATTTAAAAGAAGCAAAATTTACACAAGACATCTTTCATTGGAGGGAGTCGGGAGGGGTAGACTTGATAAGAACAGCTTTCAGTTATTAGTTTCTTCTCTCTTTGTTTGCTTAGGAAACCAACATCGCTCCGTTCACAGCCTCCTCACATCAAGTGTCCATCGTTTTCCAAGCCCAGTACGCTACCCTGCCCTCAGGGTTCAGACTCACCTGGAGCAGCTGAAAGAATGCCCTTCTACACACACACACAAGCAACACGATCACATTTAAAGGTAAAAAGTTTTTAATCAAACTGCTGTAAATCCACTCCGTCATAATCATCATAATAAATATGATTCAACACATACAACAGGTGGTCAGTTATTTGTGTTTTCACATGTTCATTTTAGTTTAATTATGTTCTGCTGACCTGCTCGTGAGACACTTTCCAAACTAGGGACAGACGGACAAGCATTGTCTAAACCTAAAGACATTGACCATTATTTGGTCAAAGAAATTTTTCAGTATCGGTGCATGAAAATGATACAGGCTTGGACTAAGTCAAGTTCACACTCAGCTTTTACCTTCTGAATTGCATCTTTTGCTCTTGAGGAAAGCATGAAATACTAATAATACTACCTATTTGAAGTATTTTACTTTGTAAATGAACACATCCTCCAAGGGTTGCCTTGGAATGCAGGCCATGTGCACACAGCTGTGATGGAGTGACGCAGTACTGTGCTTAGATAGTGGACTGTTCTTTTAACACAAGCTGGAAAGAGACACTGAGCGCAGTGCTTACTGTGCAGTGTTGCTGAGACAGATCCCTCAGGTTGGGTTGTGCTCTCTCTACATGTCAAATAAATTACAATAAGTTGTCATTAAACCTTCCAACACACACACACTGTATGGAAAATCGAAAAAAATGTATTTTGGCATTAGATTAATTGAAGGTGATTGTAAAGGGTCGGGTGGTAGGGGACCCCACAGGTGCTGTAGCTAGGGGCCTCATCCTTCAGTCCACCCTTGTCAGCAGCAGCGGTCCATGTACGCTGAACTACATGAACTACTATGAACAAATGAATGCCTTTTTTATTGGTGAAGGCAGACAAAACAAAGACATGAAGGTTAATGTTGTAGTACTCGGCCTTAAGACAACTTTCTAATGTTCTTGTCTTTGAACACTATTGAACATATCTGTAATATACAATTACAAGGACTGAGAGAAAGGTTTGGTGCGTGTTTGTGGAATAAGAAAAGACATGTTGTTTGTGAGTCTGTAAACAGAACATCATTGGCCTGAGCTATGTTTTTTTTTCTTTCTCCCCATTTTATAAAGTTAACGTTAAACATGAAAATAGGATGTGCCTGTTGGAGAGGATTGGCCACTTGGAGGCTGTACCCACAGCCTTTTCTTGTGATTCACTCAGCCCTACATGAGCCCAGCAGCAGCCTAACCCACAATACAAATGTCTATGTACAAAACTGGGACATGGGAGGGAGGAGAGAGAGAGAGTCATTTCAATAGCTGAGTACTTGTAAGCAGTGTGAAAGTGTTTACTTCTTCCACTGTTACATGGTGTAGTTTAGATCACTCAAGAATGTACTGACGTCTGGATGTATTGGGTCAGCTTCCCTGCTGAGTCTTGGATCTGTGATGCTTGTTTTCCACAAAATGAATAAAGCTCAAAATTAACATCTGCTGTCTGGAGACAAAGTGTTTCTTCTTGGAAGACACGAGTCACGGCAGCTCATCCCATCACCGCGGTAAACGTTAACTTCTCTCAAGAAGCTGGCAATGTGCTAAAAAAAACTTAACTCATTATTATTCATCCAGTTTTTAATGTTTCTAATGTACAAATGCGTTTCTCATGTAAAAATAATTTCAAAAAGCTTCTATTGGATGTCATACCATGGGACAGAAGGAAACTGGTGATGTGTGTTTGAGGGTGACCACCTTTACAGATTTACATACCATCTCACACGATCACCACCACTGGCATCTCCTGACAGTCACTTTAAGCATGGCCAACCACGGCCAACACAGCTGGACAAAATAGAATGATCAGGCTGAAAAACATCTTTCAACCATAAGAACAACTCATTACATTTTACTTCATCATACAGATATGGTATGCTACTGACCCTTTTTAGCGTCAAAGCTTTAGCTCAACAGGCTGCTCATGCTGCTACCTAGCTAGGTTTATTTCTCAGCATCAACAGCAGGACAATCTTAACTAGCTCCTGTTGGCTCCACCTCTGCAGAGAAAGTCTGTATTTTTACTTTTCACAAAATTGTGCCTTTGTTTCTCTGAGGGGTATTTTAATAGTCAAAATGCAGCTATTACAACCAAGCTCACAACCCCAGCTGGGCAGGCAGCATACAGCAAGGTTGAAAAAAAAATCAATGTTAGTTTCGGCCTTTATTTGTAGCAGCAACTAGCTGGTTGACTTTAGCACTGCTGCTGCCCCAGCTAACAGGCACTAACTATCTAAATGAGGTAGCCACTGTTGATGTAGCTTATGAGAGGAAGGATTGGCTAGAAGGCGAGAGGCAAGCGGCTGCACCACTGCCATGAAAAGTGACATCAAATAAAAAGGAACTGAAAACATTGTTGAAAAAACATTAGATAATGAGCTGAAGTCTCAGCTCATTATCTAATGTTTTTTCAACAATCAGTAACTTCAGTAACTAGGTAATAATAATAAATCAAACAGAAGTTGATGAAATACACATTGGCCTCCATATTCTCACACCACCACCATTCATTACTTCAAATGTTTTCTGATATACTTTGGAAGCTCCTCAGAGAACGTTCATGAGCTCGTCACTTCACATCACACTATAGATGGTTTTGTGTGTATCCACAGAGGGAACGGAATTGAGAAGCTTAAAATCTTGAACTCAGGTTTGTCAGACGACGGTCAGTTTTGTGGGGAAAAAACAAATGCATACATATTTCAGATATATTTATTATATGAAAGTCAGTTATTGCCCCTCTGTGTTTCAGCTTTAACGCACTGTGACACCCTGCTCTCTTCTAGGCTTTATATGGAACTCTTTCAGAGGTGACATACAAAACAGCTGCCAGATGAAACAAACTTTACAGTATTAATATACCAAAAGGGTAGGAAAGTAGTGTTTATCTTTTTTTTCACCATAGAAATAGCTTCACAACTTGTAATGTGTCTTTAATGCGTCAGTGTGCTTCAAACAGAGTCTGACAATTTGCTTAACTTTCTAAAGCCGGCTTTACATGTGGAGGTATGACAGCAGGCAGAGTTTGCATTGTTCACACAACTACACAAAAACCAAATGCTAACCCAAGAAAGTCTTTCAAAGTGTGCCATTTATCATTCAGAACTATTCATTGTGTCGAGGCACCACAGTCTGGTTTTTAACAGGTGGATGTGGCACTTTAAGCACTGCCTTCATCTTCCAGATAAAACACTTAAATCCATGAGATAAAGTCAGCCATGCACACTTTGCTGCTACAGCCTTACTTGGTCTGGTATGGTGTGGTGGCTAATGGTAGCAGCCTTTGGATAGATGTTGCTTTGTAGTTTCCGGGTCACTTCACTTTATACTCCTTATAATTAACTTTATAATTGTTCTCTAGCATTAAACATCTGTAAATGTCACATCTGGGCACAATTCAGCAAACATTACCTACTTACTTGGGAACATCATCTTCCAACAAACCTACCTAGCTACAGTCAGGAAAAAAAGGGGAAAGAATTACAGCATCAAGCGTGGATCAGACTGACACAGGTAGTTGTAAGAGGACTTAACCTCACTCAAATAAACTGCCATATTTCTTCAACTGACTTTAGTGGTTCTGGCAATCACCACTGCAGCTTCTGTTTAGGATGTAAACTGTAAATTATTAACAATAAAAGCATTTTCACACCGGAAATCCTAAAGTTTACTGAAATAGTCAAAATGATGGATTTGCCTTCTGATGGTGAAAAAAAAATAAATGCTTACAGGCGGACCGTTTCAGTGCACTTGTGTTCCTGCCTTGCTGTAATGCAAGTAAAACTATTTTTAAATGGAAAAAATGACATTACAAAGCAGCAGTTACTTTCCAACTGAACACAATCGAGTGGCAAACACTTTGACAGTCAGGTTCCTTAAACGAGGTGTACATTCAGAAACCTTACAGCTTATTAAAATAAAAACAAACCTAAAAGCCATTTTGTTACATTATGTTTTTGATTCTTGTTTTAATCTCTGAAACTGCTGTACAATTCTGTCAGACAATCAAATTCTAGTTGAACAGTAATAATGAGGAAAAGGCATAAATACACTGTTTTAGAAATACGGGTAAGAAGCTCTCCACTTCAATGTAAAAACAAAAAATTAAATCTAGGAACATCCTAATAATTAAGTAATAAGTTAATTGTTTCCAACCCTCAGTGCAAAAATATTGATAAGAAACTGAAAGGGTGTTCATGAGACACTGAATCATCTCCATGGGAACCACATTTCCTCAGGCACATGTACTTCGGCTTCATGGCAGGTCACTGGCAGGTCACCCTCTCTCTTTTTGACAGGAAGTCCACAGGGGGAAACAGAGGACCATCGCTGTGGAAACGAGACCAGAGAATCTCGCCTTCGTCCTTTCCTCTTCTTCAGTCGGCATTGTCAAGTGCTTCTGAAACGTGGGGGGCTGCGTACTTTAACCGGAAGCCACCTGCAACGTGAAGACCAACACACAAGCCACCACATGCACACAGACAGAGATGCATCCAAACACACACAGGATATACAATCAGTGGACAGCTGAAAAAAGTCTGAACATTACTGAAGGCCAGCGAGGGCCCTGAATGCTGTCAGGCTGTTTAGCTTGGGACGAACATGTGGTGTAACCTTTTAGGCTCTCTGTGTCTGCCATCCCAGCGCTCACTGCTTCGCTACGGCTACATTTCTCAATGCAACTCAAACTGCAGGGAGTTTTCAAAGGACATCACTTCTGCTATTATTGTTATTTTAATGTAAAGTTACTGTGCCGCATCAGCGCAGGATTACCGTTCCAAGTCTGTAAAGTGTGCACAGCCTCTGAGCAGCAGCACCAGATTAGCCCTGCAGATGCCACTGTCGAGTGGAGGGTTAAGTACTGCCACTGGCACAGAGCCGTCCACTATAAGCAGGCTCATGAGCGGATTCAATTTTAGGTTTAGACGAGATGTAAGCTGGTTTCACGAGGTGCTTCAGGTAAAGTGTGGGGTGCTGTCTCATGTTTTGCTACTTCTTAAAACAGGTGAAACACTCAGACCTGCTGTATTCTGCTTTTAGAGTGTTTAGTTTCAACACAAACCAGGGGCTGGCTCCGGCGTGGTACTCACGGCATAATCACTCACAGCGGCCTGTGATGTAGCCAAAACTTTATTCTTGTCCCTGATAGCTGTGTATGACAAACATGTCTACGTTTGGCCATGTTTTTCCTTCTCTGGCATTTATACCAGGTGAGAACCCTCACATTCAGACTCCTACCACGCAGCACTACAGGTGCTCTGCAGGGTAAACACAGCTTCTCTTCTGGCCAATTAAACTGAAGGAGGTAACCCACCAGAGCTGAACATAAACAGCTCCAAATACAGCTACTGAGGACAGGCCTAACTTTTCTGGGAAAAGGAAACTAAGGGGTCCTCTGTTTCTCCCTGTTCCGTGAGGCTGCACTACCTTGCTGTGTGGAGTCTATGGAGGGTTGGTTGCAGTCCTGAGCGTAATGGCCGCTCACACCACAGTTATAACAGGACACATTGCCGTTCTTCTTATTGACTCCGGCTCCCCCCAGTGTAACAGCAGGCAGCATCCCCAGAGAATTTGCGTACACATGCTGGTAGACACGGTGGCAGAACGACGGCGCCATCTGCTGTTGGATGTTGTAGTTTGCAACTGCGGCTGCCGCGGCCTGAGTGCCCAGCAACTGTGACTGCACGTCTGCATGGCTGTGAGAGTGCGTGTGGAGGGGGCCGTAGGGAGGTGGGTGTGCAGGAGGCGGAGCGGTGGGAAAGAAGGGAGACAGGGTGGCAGCGCCGTTGGCCTGATGAGGAGACTGGGAATGGGTGAGGTAACTGTTACTGCACAGGCTGGTGAGCTGGAAAAGAGGCGGTGGGACACTGAACACCTGCCGTGCTGGTGCTGCCATTTGGTGGGCAGGGAAGAACAAGGGCGCCTGGCAACCGGAGCCCACTCCGCTGTTGTTACTGCTGCTGGCCCGGCCGCCGCAGTTGTTGTGACATCCACAGGTCCCGCAGCCCACTGGCTGCTGCTGCTGCTGTGGAGTGGGGGGAGGGGGTGTCGGCAACTGTTGCTGCTGGGGTTGCTGAAAACTAATAGGGATGCCCGGGGCCACAGGGGCACTTCCACAGGAAGCGCTGCTGTTACTGTAGGACGTGCAGTCGCTTTGTGCCATGCTGTGAGTGAGCGCTGGGCTGGGACTGGGGGCAGGTCCGGGGGTGTGGGTGGGCACCGCTGGAGGAACAGATGCTTGAACATGTCCAGGAGATGGAGGGACTCCAGTGGCAGCAGGTGCTGCTACAGCAGACGTGACAGGGGGCAGGCGGTAGGGGGAAGGCAGAGCAGACGGTAAGGTTAAGCCCGGGCTGGCATGTGAGCTCTCCACATGTGGCAGAGAGGAGGCCAGGCCTGGGCCAACACTGGCCAGGTCTTGGCAGGTCAGCGACTGTTGTAGAGGAGAGGGGTAGGATACGGGGCCAGGAGGCATAACACTCATGGCTCTTACAGGAGCCTGGTGTGAAGCCTGTGAGGCAGTAAGAGCAGATCCACCCCCTGAGGCTCCATCAGTGCCACCCTGGCTGTGAGACAGTGCTGTTTTGAACCTCTGAACCAGAGGCTGCACAGCAGGACTTCCTGAAGGGTGACCAAGAGGTGGAATACCAAACATTGGGTGCATGTCCCTTTTCTCTTGGTCTCCCACCATTCCAGGGCCTGGGACAGCCGGAGGCACTAGGGGCATCTGCATTATCAGAGTCCCAGATGAGGGCTTCACATCGGGGACAACACTTTGGCTGAGAGGGGGGACCAGTGGAAGTGGACAGTCAGCGGCCCCGTTGGGGAGCACATAGGGCAGAGGCCGCATGAAAGACAGAGGGGGAAACTCTGTGCTGGTCTCTGGGCAGAGTGGCTCCATCTGGGCCTGGTGGTTGTTGGAAGACAGAGGGTGGACAGAGGGGGCCTCTCCCACAACAGCTGGATCAGTCTGGTGGGCGAAGAACACGTCAGGGCCCGGACTTTTGCTGGAGTCATCAGAGTGGCTGCCTGTATCTAACAGAAACAAGACTAGGTCAGCGTCAGCCCATGTTACGCCGACATCCTCATGACAGAGACGGCCGTGTGCATCACAATCACATCAGGTGTCCTACATACAGTGTGTGTGTTACCTTTGTTGATGTCATCCTCACTGTCCAGGCTCTCTGGTCCTCGGTGCTGAGGGCTGGATGGACAGCTGTAGCCTTCTGATGATGTTTCACCAGAAGTATCTTGACCAGAACCTCCGTCTGCAACAGCATCAGTGGTCAAACTCCAGACAAGCCAAACTTTAAACAATGTGAAGGTTGAACGTGTGTTTAATTACGTGAAGCGGAGCTGTGTGTGTGCGCAGTGTGGAATAGGGTCCACCATCATTTTAAGCAATAAAATATTTGACATATCTAACGGACAAGGTGGATTTGTGACAGTAATGTGAAAGGGATTTGATATTTAGTCTTGTGTCATGCAGCTACCATCACAACAGCCACGCAAACACTCACCTTTCCTCTGAGGTGACAGAGCGGGTACCAACCTGCCGTTGGCTATGTAGGCAGCAGCCTTCCCCTTGTCCCTGAAAAGAGACAAAGACAGGAGACAGGGACAGAGTAATGTCAACAGAGAAGCACAGTAACAGGGGATGGATGGTAGATGAGTACAGACTGATGGGCCTTTGACAGTGCGCTGCAGTAACATAAGCAGCTAATATCAGTGACACTACTCTGTCTCTCATTTCAACACACGTCACATGATCAAATCACTCTGATGTTAACAGGTTTTGATTTAACACACAGTGTAAGCATGACTTCTTATTTTTATATTTTACTCAACAGCTCCAGCACTGATGCTGTGAAGTTAGCATAGCCGTGGCTGACCCACCTGTCTGTGGGCGGGCCTCTGCTCTTTGTTTGAGTGACTGGTTGGCTTCTTTTTTCGGTGTCCAGGTGCTGTGAGGAGGACAGACAGTCAAAACAGCTTTCAAACAAAGCCTTCAGCACAGGTAATGGTTTTCAGAGAATTCCTGAGGATTCAGTACGGCCAGCATCACTGTGTTCTCTCAGTACCACTGCCTAATATGCAAAGCCCAAATCATGTTGTTAAAGAGACACAAAGTTCCAAACTTCTACCTTACCATGCATCAATGGAAGGGGGGCAGAGGGGGACTGTATCATTGCACATGGGAAGAGTCTTGAGGAAAGGGAACTTCTGTGCTACACAAATTACATTTACTATGCCCCGCGACCCTGTACGCAGGGTCAGCTGTTGACGATGGACTGATGGACATTTACTATGTATGCAACTTGTAAAAAGAGACAACCTTAAATAGGCCTGGACGACATGGCCCATTTTTCGTCCAGCCAGTATCACGATAAAAAGTTTCATATCTTTCGATATCGATAATTATCATGATAAGTATCAAATTGTTATTTCATTGGAGTTTAAAGGCTGATTTTTGCTCCTGAGTGAAAGCTGAAGAAACCTGAAGGTTAGTTGTGGTTTAAAATCTTCTTAATGGTCAGAACATGACAAACACTTGAGTGGATCACTTCACAAATCTGAGGTAGAACATTCAAAACAATTATGATAAATTCTTTTTCAACAAATATGCATGAGTAAAATTAAGTAAAAGCTTTTTTAAGTCTTTTTTCCTCAGCAAAATTAACATCTTAAAGAAATGAAGTCCAAATTTGGGTATGATTCACGTGAATACAATAAAACATTTCTTGAAAATTTCTTGAATATTTGTTATATTGTTATTGAAAAAAATTATATTGCGATAATTATTGTTATCGTTTTATTGTCCAGCCCTACACTGTATACAACATGATTTGCTGTAATTATTGCCATTACAAGAACGAACAGACAAAAAAAGACGTTTGGAAAGCAGCACAGAGGCATTCAGTGTGTTAAGCCTCTATTGTGACGGTGGCACAGAACAGAGAGGGGATGTGCTCTGTCAGCAGAGTGCCGCCTCTCTCACATACACGTAGTCTTGACCTATATTAGTGAGATTAGTGCCGAGTACTCCCATTCACGTGGCAGTGCGTGACACATTCTACCAAACGCACGCACGCACGCACGCACACAAAGCTGTCTCACTGGAACAGAGGAATAGCTGTGGTAACTCAATCCCACAGGCCTTCATGTATCTCACCCTGTAATGACTAACTAGTGTTCGTGGACTCTCTGTGACTGGGATGGAGCTTCACAGCTGAGTTAATCATTAGACCCACTCTGCTGCTGTTACAGAAACAATCATGTTGACCCAGCAAGGCCTTCAGCTCGAACATCACCAGGAACTCTACTTGCTGTTTTGATTTGTAAATGCACTTTGTAAACACCATATTAGTCTGATGCCAGCGCCTTGTGCACTGATTATTATTAATGTTAATGGCTGGAACTGGACATGATACATTAGGACAGCATACGTCCAAACAAATGAATCTGTGTACAGAGCACATAGAAGTATTAAATACACTCAGTGGTGTGTAGGACTGCAGATAGAGATGAAAGAGAATGCAGCAGTAGAAAGATCTCTGGCCTGAGGCGTCCCGCTGCATAACCATGTCCAGCCATCATCCCTCACCTGTTCAGCCTTCTGGCTGTTCCTCAGTGCACAGCTCTTTCTCCTCTCTGCTGGGCCGTTGAGCTCTGCGGCGTGCCCCCCCCTCCAAATATCCCCCTGAGAGGCTTTGGCACTAGAGAGACTGGTGGAGAAGAGAGGAACAGCACACCATAAAGATCTCCCAGCATGTTCTACAGCTGGTACTGAACATGTTTCTCTTACAGTTAGACTCAATATGTTTCATCTATACAACTCTCCTGTTGGGGATGAAAGTAAACACTTTTGCTGACTAATTAGCAAATGTATCTTTAATAGTATTACACTGTTTGCTACTTTTATCATGGGGATGAAGTCAGACAGACCACGATCTACTTACCCCTGACATGGACTCTTGGTCCCGTGCTTTTTCTTGTGTCCCTGAACATACCACTCTAGATCTGGGAGAAACATCAACAAAACATTTTTACACCTGCTCTTAGTCAAATCTGTGTGCACGCTTTTTTAGATGATTTCCCACTGTGACAGGAAACAGAAGAGATATTGAAAAGATACAAAACAGCAGCAAAAACATCAGTATCACTTTCTATCTTCAACATCTGTTACTGCTGAACCAAAGAAACCTGTACACAAGACACACTACTCTACCACCAGCCTGAAAACCAAGTTAGGTCAAAGCAGCTGTTCAAGCGAGAAGCTGATGTTTACCACCTCCATCAGATGTGGTCCAGCACTGACGGTCTCCTCAGGGGGAAACTCTGTTCTCTAACTATGCTGCACTTTGTGGATTTCTGTCATTTGTCCCTGCAGCATCATGCTGACGTGTGGACACTGTCTCGTAATCAGCACAGTGCGTCGGGAACAACGCTACCAAAACTTCCAGAGAGTCTGACTGGCTGGACCGCTGTGCGAGGGGCGCGACAGTGTTTCCCTGGTAACGCAGCAACAAGTATCACTAAAGAAACTGAACTGCTTCTCCTGCTGTTCATGTTCTGATACAGTTTTATACAGCCAGCATGCATTAGAAAACTGTCTTGTAAAAGTGTAAATACACCTAGTTTCATTTTTAAATGCTTCAAAAGCAGGAGGAGGTCTACATAAACACTCAGAATACTCAGCACATCAGTATTTGATGTTCTCAGTGTCAAACAGAGCTTCACCAGGTTATGTGGCCTGCTTCAGTAACAACAAATCTTAAAGGGACACGACAGAAAACTGCAGATGACCCTGAACTATTGTATACATGAAAACAGGAGCTGATGTTATATCTGATTTGACAACATGCTGTTTCACTGTGTCAGTGAACACATTAGATTTATGTTGTATTTTAATTAATGTTGAACATTATTTTTTATTTTGTCATAAATATGCTTCAAGGTGATAACTGTCACTTTCTACAATCATATCATTATTAGAACTCTTACACTAAATAGTTTGTAAAAGCGTTTGAGCCAGTTGAAGGTGCGGTACAAATGTACGTGTGTGCATGTGATCAGTATGGTACCAACTCCGTCTCATACTGAGCCAGGGAACACCCTGATATAGAAAAATATTTACAATGAACTACAAAAACTGCGACTCATCATTAAAGACAGAGATATCCTTTCAAATGAAATCAAAGATGTTATTTTATTTTGTCTGCTGTTAAAGGAGACAAACAGGAAAGAACAACTAGCTAAAGAGTCTGTTAGCACCAGCAGTCTCAGTTTACTGCTACAGCTGCTGCCACTTTCATCCACAAAGTGGGACACTGGAAAACATGTTTGGACCAGTTAATCAGTGAAGTACAGCGCTGATGTTTTTCACCATATGCCTGTGTGTAAAGCCTACTGAACCCAGCCATCATAAACCCTCAGACAGACTCTGTGCTGCTGAGGCCTGTTTAATGACTTCTTTGTGCTAACCTATGCCAAATATGACCCCTCTCTGTACTGCGCGCACGCGCACACACACACACACACACACACGCACACACACACACACACACACACACACTAAGTTCTAAATTCCAGAGAAAGTTGGAGTATGACTGCTAATAATATTTCCAGTTAAACACATACACACACACTCTTATTGTCTCAGGCCTGATGACTTTGCCCCATGGCTCGTTGCTGGGTCCACTGAGAAACTACAGTCCATCCCGTACATCAACAGCTACTCAATGAGTTTCCTTCTTTGTACCTCTGCGTGAGCCACGGCTGTGGCTTCTGCTGCTCAACCTGAGCTCAGTCCAGCACATGATCAGGCAAATATCACCGTGAAATAAAGCCTTTCCAACAGCCTCAAAAAAATAAACACTAGTTTACTGTGACATCACTGTGGGAAATGAGTTGAGTAACTTCCCCTGAGCTCACCTTCCTCCTGACTGGAGGCATCAGAGCAGTCTCCTTGGTAGGCCTTACCCAGCTGGCATTTACCTGTAAAGAAGAAGACAGCAGTAAGAACCTGTAGCTCTATGAACATGTGTGTGTGTGTGTGTGTGTGTGTGGATGAACTGTGTCATGTGTTAACCTTCTAGTTAGTCTTCATTCTGATAAATAATATGTGCTGGAAGTCGAGTTAAATCTTTAATACCTACTTTTCTTTTCAATACAGATATTATAGGCTTTGATGTACTAAATGTGAAAACTTTTTAGAGTACTTTGGTAACAAGATCACACCCAGGAACATATAGTATATAGTGAATATTTAATGTCTGCTTTTGTATTTCATACCTGTATTTGATAAAACCTCCAGTGTAGACACAAATGCATATCAACAACAGTCCAACAAGTCCAACAGGCCTTAAGAAAACACCACTCCACACCTGAAAGTGTTTAATACCCCTGATATTCTGACACCCCCCGCTCCCGAGTAATGATGTTAAATAATGGCCAGGACGTATGATGTCACAATGAAGTTGACCTTTGACCTTCTGGGTAAAAAATATCATCACCTCCTCATCTGGGTGAAATGACGTCATAATTTTTTGATTCTTATAGCCAGAAATTTGTTAAATTCACGGCTGTCGCCGGTGCGGAGCTGTAAATACGGATCGAAGAAACACGGTTTGACTTGCTCTAGAAGAAGATATCAGTGAGTGCACTTTGAAACGGAGGCAGGAGTACATGGTGTCCTTGTGAAGGGGTCAGATCAGTGAGACAACAGGAAAGCTGAACTGTTACTTGTTCCAGGGGCTGCTTTTAAAACACACTAAGCATAGCTGAAGAAACAGCACATGTTTTTTTAAACTCACATCTGCAGCAGGTAGTTTTTGTAGAGTAAATGGAGTCACAGTTGAAGAAGCTGCAGACGTTCCTGGTCTGTTTGAAGACTGGAGGAGCCGACAGGAACCTTTCCCTAAAGGGGACAGAACAGAGGAAAGCGGCTCTTATGGTTTCCGTCAGGGGCCAACAGAACACAATGCATCAAGACATTTTTCGGTCCAGCACACATTTGTGAGCTATTATCATCCCAACATGTTCCCATCCGTCTTCTCTAAATATTACGTTCATGCCTAGTCTGTCTCCATGGCAACGGCAGCGCATGTAGACACAGCGACCAGTGTCATGACATTTTTGCTTTTAATCTGGTTATTTCTCCTTAATTATAGAAACTCGTCTAATTATGATCACCTATGACAGAAATACATTCAATATTGGAAAAGAAAGTGCGGGAACAGGACATATCATGGTGTCGGACAATCAGTTTTTTCTGTCAGCGCATTGCATGATGGTATTTATAGATTGGTAAGTGACCATCGGTTGTAACACTACTTTTCAAAATGCATTCTGGGATACATTGAGTGGACTATATAGGGTATAATAATTATCACTATACATTCGGACAGCACTACAAAATGGCGAGCTCACTATATAGTGAGTAGTGGGTGACTTCAGACGCAGCCTAAGGCTCACTCAGCATCGGGAAAGCAGAGACTGCTGTGCCCTCATCTTCACAGAGACCTGGCTGCACAGCAGCGTACCTCAGGAAGCTGTTCCACTTGATGGGACACTAGACTCCGACAACTGTATGATGTCATCAGCAGTCACATGACAAAACAACCTGATGGTGTTTTTATTGTTGCTGGTGATTTCAATCAAACAAATCTCTGAACAGTATTACCTAAATTCCACCAGCATGTCCATGTCCATGTGAAATACAGACTGTTACAACTTATAAGTATCTTGGTATTGTTATTGATGACTGCCTATCATTTAAGCCTCATGTTCAC
>JAPMOB010249669.1:0-19894 GCA_029875015.1 Lepomis gibbosus
GACTCCTAGGAGATTTGAACTGAGATCAGGACTCATTAATTGGTGGTTGAACTGTGGATTTTGTATTGAGCGCTTACTGTGGTGAAAAGGAAGGCCGACCTGATGATATTATATCATATTATTTAATGCCATGACTTGACTCAAATTGTCTTTCTTATTATTATAACTTGATATATCTTATTGCTCATAATAATAATTCTACCTAATTCATCATAACACAGGTCTGACCGTTTTGAATACAGAAGGTAAAGAGCTTAAAAATTAATCGCACATTGAATTGTAATCGCAATATTAGTAAAAAAAAAATCGCAATTAGATTATTCTCCAAAATCGTTCAGCCCTAATGTGCTCCCAACAACTCCCAACAAAGATCATTTAATGACAAGATGTATCACTCCATAGGTAAAATGAAGCCTTCAACACAGGGTGAAAAGAGGAGCTGCAGCAATGGCAGTATGAAAAAAATATGGTGTTTTTTGAAAATCAAGCCAGGTAAACCCTGTTCTGGTACAACCCCTAAATAAGATTAAGAACCTTTCAAATGGCAAATGCCCACATTTATATAGCGCTTACATGAAGGGTGCTGGCCAATTATCGGGAGCAATTTGAGGTTCAATGTTTTTGCCCAAGGACACTTCAACCTCAGTACAGGAACAGCTAACTCCTGAGCCACAGCCGCTAAAGTATGTTGGAAAAGTAAGTAAGTATTTATACAAAACACAACGAACACATATGTCTATATATGACATTTAAATCTAGTAATGTAGGACACCATAGACATTAAGTGAACTGCTACTTTATCTAGCAGTGACCTATTACCTCCTTAATAGTCACTCTGTTCGCATATCTTCACTGCCACAATGTTCTAGTTCTCTCAGAAAATTACATTCATTACAAAAACACCCAAATGAGCCAACAAATTGACGAGCTGAGACATTCAAACCAAAGTGTTCAGAACAAGCTGAAATTTTGGTGTGTTCAGGTCAACAGTACAGTGGCAACACATGTATGAGTTTGGTGTCTGTTTTCATACTTTAAGAGAACAGTAGACCATTGGGACAATCCTCCCAGAACTGAGAGTATCCACCGAAGAATATGTGATGTGGTGTATATTTAGCGTCATGGTTTTAGAGAATAAATGGACTTCAATAGAATAACCACAAGGACAACTTTTGTATTCCTGTGTGCATGCATGATTAGTGGGTATATATATATATATATATATATATATATATATATGTGTGCGTGTGTGTGTGTGTGTGTGCGTGTGGTCTGCTTGTGGTTAGGTTGTTATGTGATGAGCAGGGCAGTTTTCCAGCGCTGTGCTTGATTCAGTTAAGATGGCTGAGGGATGCTTTGCTCTCATGACATACCAGCTACAACCCATCTGGTGCACTGTCTCTATTTGTATGTGAGACTAAGAGAGTGAAATACACCTACAATAATATACCAGAAAGAGGAGTTTCATATTAAACCAACATTGTGTAATTTTATCTTAATATGGCAGCTTCAAAATCATTTTGTTTGTATACTGACTTGCAATAGGGAGAATGGAGCTGGCTTGATATTCTCAGTATGGATATCATGGTAGAGGCTGCGAAAAGAACAAAGACAGCGCCGTAGGAAGTGAGAAAGGGGGACAAAAAAACAAAACAAGTGACCGAGCAAGAGACTGGTTTGAAGAAAATATCTGACTAGATTTTGATCATATGTAATGTAATCATAATAACTGCATGTGTACAGCTGTCCTTGTTTATGACAGTGGCAAATTATACTCAAATTTTAGTGCCGCCAATAAACACCAAAACATAATGTTGCTTTCATTTCTTGATTATTTTAGCACATTTGTGGTTTACAACAGGTTTCCTTGTGCGGTAGTAGTTGTAGTCAGTGTGTAGTTGAGTGAGTGAGAACCCATACCTAACCTAAAAAGATTTTTGCCATTTCATAGGGAACTACTTTGAAATGGCAACTTTCCTGAAACTTTCCTGAAACAAAGATGATTGAAATGAGGCTTTTATGTAACTTTAGTTATCAATGTACCCCACAAATTTCAGATTATTATTAATTTTCTTTTTTGCAATGATTCAGCAAGAGAAGCAAAAAGGTAGAAATGTGTTTGAGTCAATGGCAGAGGCAAACCTCATGTCAAGGAAGAAGCAGCGCAGGAGCCTTAAAGTATAGCAGCAACAGCAAAACCATGATTCCCCTTTCAACCTACACTGTTAAATGGCCAACCAATGTGAGGGAGACTTAAAAGGGTTAAAAGATCTGAGATATTCGAAGAAGCTAGCCCCTGAAGAGCCTTAAAAACAAACAGTAATACCCTAAAATCAGTTCCATGCACCCGAAGCCAGTGAGGCGAGGCCAGCACAGGGGTGATGTGGTCTCTCTAGCAGCAGCATTTAGGACCAGCTGCAGACAGTAAAGACTGGATACAAACCTACAAGAGCTACAGTACAGTAGTCGAGGTGGCAGGAAATGACTGGATTTGATTGTTCACTAACCAAACATTAGTGACTAACAAATCAGACTTATTTGACCTGAGTGTCAGTCGTCAATGAGGGAGTACTAGCGAGTTTACAATGGCAATGACGTCTATGTGCCACTTCTCTCTATTCTCTCTAGCTGTGCCAATGTCTGCAAGCAAATAGCTTCATTAGCAAGAATTGTGAAAAAAAAACAATTTATGTGACTTACTGCCACAGCACACTATTTTTTGTTTATGGCTGTAATCTTGGATGAATCCTAAAAACTACAATAATAATATCCAATTACTTTTTTTAACAGGATGATGTGAAATTTTTCAGCCTTTGGTGCCTCTGGTCAATTCTGAGCCACCTGCTACACATCAATGCCATTAATAGTGATTCACTTACATCCCATAGAAAACTAAGCTTATGACTGCATAGAGTAACAGAGACCAACAAATACTATATAATCTGATTTCTATACCAATTGATGGAATAGTTCTTACCGTACATCTATGTAAATGCAAATAAACAACAGAGAGAGAGAGTGGAGGGGCATTTTAGGACAGCCTGTCTTAATTCCCAATCATCAGTGCACAGTCCAAAATCAAAGTCATTGTGACAGCATCACTAATGCAGGGCAGATTATAGGAATGAAGGGATGGTGGAGAAGAAAAGAGAGTGCATCGAGACAGAGTTGGAAAAGGAGAGAATTTAAGGAAGAGGATGAGGAGAGGAGACAGGAGGGGATTCAAAAACCCGATCTGAAAGGCTCTCATTACTAATGAAGGGCAGATGAGTGGGGCATTATGGCATTGCACCACTGCCTTCCTATAACTGACGGGGAGAAGAGAGATGCTCTCATGTAAACAAACAGAACTGAACCCACTTCTCATCACTTTGGCCTCTGACATGATAGATAAACAACAAAATATCATTCAAAGCTAAGTGTGAGAAGCAACCGACCTCCAGCGTGGAATTAAGTTGTCACTGCTACACCAGCAGCTACGATGTCATGCGAAAAGCTGGCTTGAAATCAAAATGTTGTCAGTTTGAGACTTTTCTGTAGGTTTGTGGGCAGAAACTCCAGCGTTACCCTCCAAAATGCAAGTGATGTGCCTCTTGAACAGGGCGGTTACAACCACCGCTCTACTATAGAGCTGCCCAAAGGCATCCAGTAGTTCAGATTGATGGATGTGCGCTAATGTGCACGACACAGTAAAAGCACCATCTGTATTTTCTTTATCTCTGTAATAATTTTGCACAGCGTCCGTCCAAATGTTTTGCATATAATTAGAGGAAAGCGCGCCAAAAGAGAGGGAGACGCCATAATTCTTTCTGAATCATTTGTATTTTTCCCAACATCACTTAAGAAATCCATTTAGTCTTTTTTTCAACCCAGCAGGAAACTTTTCATGGTGAGATGCAGGAAAGATCAGCAGAGTTGAGAAGAAGTAAAGAAAAGCAACAGGCCATGCTGGAAATATACTGGAACATTATGGATTTCTGTTGCATGTGCCTTTGATATAGAAGAGGACTGTTTGTTTCTCTTGTTTATTTTTTACAGACCATCAATGTTGATTTCTTTAAAAGAGGTCATATTATGCTAATTTTCAGGCTTATTTAGGGGTACCAGAACAGGTTTACATGGTTTAATTTTTGTCATACTGCACATTGCTGCAGCTCCTCTTTTCACGCTGTGCGTTAAACGCTTCGTGTTAGCTATGGAGTGATGCATCTTACCTCTACAAGATTTTTTGGGATCTGTTGGGAGTTGCACATGCGCAGTACCGAGGTCCTCTTACCAGCTTAGCAACGTGCACTGGAGCAAGAGTTTCAGAGTGGTGAATTTGAATTTGTAACAAATGTATCTTCATCCATAAAGTTTTAACTGAGCTCTGTCTCTACATCACAGTTTCAACTTTGACTTTAACTGCCAGGACGATAGGTGTTTGGAAGGGAAAGGAGAGGCAGCAGGCAGACGTCTTGTCACTGTGTGCTGAAGCTCAGTGTTTTTCCACTGGCGTTTTTGAAGGCGTGCCTGACTAGTTTCTAGGTGAGCAATGTAACAGTTCCGCTGTGATGTCAAAGAGAACAAAAGAAATAGGCTGGACTACAAACGATCTGTTTTCAGGCTGTTCAGAGCATTGTTTTCTGTGGGAGATGGGAACTCCCTTTGGGTTGGACTTTGGGCTTTAGGCTTAATCACTTTGCAAACCTATTATAAGCACAAAAAAGATATAAAACTCAATGAATGAGAGGGAAAAAGCCAAAATACATTTTGACCTTTTTAACCATCGAGATTGTTCTATGACACTGACAAACACTGTCTGTTGGGCTGATATGGACCCCAGATCAGTAAACTCCACTTGGAAAGCAATAGCAAACAACCTGCTTTGTAGTTTTGCCACTTAAAGAAAACATATACTGTAGCTTAAGCAGCTACAGTGTAAAGCTACCAATACAACAGGGTGATTTAGTCATCAGTCAGGACTCATTCAGACTGGCAACAGCATAGCGTGAGAAAAACACAGCCTCATTAACTTGAAAGAGGCCAGTCCATTGACAAATCAGGCCTACCAACACAGAAGTCTTATCCAGCAAGGCACTGGTCAACAAAATTGTTTCCTATGTGATCATTTTATAGAGTAAGAAAACCCTTCAGTACAATATTATAACCTGAATGCAGTGTTTTGGCACTAATGAACCTTCGAACTCATGGATCTGTTACTTAAACTGGACATTCTATATCCCATTTCATTGTCTCACCCGTACCTGAAGCAACAAGTGCATTGTTATTGTTCCTTTAAGCTGACTACTAGCATGCAGCTGTTATCAATAAATTATATATGATATATATATTAAATATATCACTATTGTTATATTCTACTTAATGTGAGCTAAATTCATGTATCTTCTATAATATGAATTATGTTTATTTTAAAGTTTACTTTGTTTGGGCTGACCAATTTGACATAAGAGGACTGTTGTCAATCAATGAACCAAAAAGGTCATTTCTGGACTCCGGACGTTTTAGGTTGGCTTGATTCCTGCATTTTTGCCTGTATTTGTTTTTACTCTCTGATGTCAAACCAACCTCTAAATCAACCTCAGTCCAGTATGTTACAGAAAATTATTTTACTTTTAAACCTGAGCCAAAAATACTGAAGCTCTCCATCAAAACCACATTTTCTATCAAGCCTAAACCCCTCTTTAATAGCATGAGGCAGCTATATGAGATATATGGATTAGTTTAAACCTGATATGTCATGATGTATTGTGAAATATCAAAACATTTATTCACGTTCAAACCAAATAAAGTTTTTATCTAAAGTCCTTGGGCTTTTAAGATGACATAAAATCTGACGTATCTGTGTGTTCACAGCAAGCAACACATCATATCTCTGTTGAAGAGACTTAAAAAGCCTTTTCTGTTCCTGAATACTTCAGGCCAAGATTTCCCAAGATTCAAAGTAGCAATACATCACTGAGAATATTTTACTGACACTTTCAGATCTGGACTCTGCACAGACCATGAACCAACAGAATCCAATGCATCAGTTCACATAATGCGTGGATAAAAATCTGAGGCTCCCAAACAGCTGAACAACATTTACAATGCGTGAAAAAAATATTCAGCCACCGTGTCTGCAGTTTTGTATGTTTTTCTCAGTTTTTTGATTAAATGACAATAGATGGGGGGAGTGAGATAAACTGATACTGAGGTTTGGCAGTTTGTCTCTGTTTTATGTGTAATGTAAGCAAGAGTGTAATCTTGTCATCTGCAAAGTAAGGTGCATACAAGCTGTTTGAGTTCTCAGGTCTGGTACGATGGAAGTAGCCTCTGGTCCCTGAAGCACACACATTTGTTCGACCAATTCAAGGCGGTTTTATGGATTTAAGGGTGTAAGGTGAACTCTTATCTAGTATAGCAGTGTGAGGAAACCAGGTCATTTAATGTGTCTTTTCATTTTGGTTTTGAGGGTTTTCATGACAGAAATTGACCCTCAAAACAGCTACATGGAAAGAAAAGACTTAAACCCTTTGTTAAAGGATAGTTTCAGTTTTCAACTATACTACAGACTTACATTGGCGCTACATTGCTGTTTTCTGACAGCAGTTCAGATATAAGTTATCTCCAGGGGTGGAAAACAAATGTCCCAGTAAGCAGTGATTGAGTGACTTGCAGGTTGTAAGTAATGGAGATGTAGGTTAAAGGTAAATCTTGTCACCAAATCCATGCTTGGTGTTGCTGTATCTTTTAACAAAGGCATATATGGAGACACATTTCCACATATTTCCATTGTATGTTATATATGTTCCGTGCTTTACAATTATTAATGAAACAGAGGAAACAAATCCAGTAAGTTGCTGAGTCAAAGTGTCTCACTCACTCAGGCTTGTTCAAATGGAAATGATACTAATAGGGGCAACAGCAGCATTACTGTGCTTATACTACATGTGTGCTTATGAGGCTGTTTATAAATGATAATATATAAGTAGGCGGTTACGCAACTTTAACCAGATACAGATGTGCGATGAGCAAAATAAACTGCAGACCGAAACAAAAATATTTGTACTACTTAGTGTTTTTACTTTGCTTTTTATCTGTCAGAAAGAAGAACAAATAAAAAAGGAGGACTTGGACGGAAGAGGGAAAGAAAACGATTGCGGCTGCACGCCAACGCTGGCAACTCACAGAACGGAACAACAGACGCCGCCCGAGAACACGAGGATCCGTGAGGACGAGGTGGACACAGCCTGAGACGCACAGCTCACCACGACACCTGACACGTGTTGGAATATCAGCTGCAGCTTTGAAATCTGACACCAAATCATTATTATTATTATTATTATTTTTCCAATCAGCTTGTACTATATGAAATGTTAAAATGCATTCATCAGAATTTAGTTTACTGGAAACTCAAAATGAAGAAATAAATGTTATAACTTAAATTCTTACGACCTGAGAAATGTTGCAACTTGGTGGTGGCCCAAACAAAAAAAAACTAAGTAATTTAACACTAGTAATTTAACATTTCTTGTGAAGTCCAAGATTCAGAGAAGACTCAAAGCCCTAATTTGAAATCTGCATTTTTGATATCTATGTTTACTAGCTTGCTGACTTCCTCACTGCCTTTGATGGTGCATCAGCAGATGCGTTTGAGATGACTGCAGCTGACTTTCGCTGACTTGATAGTCTAATGTGCTGCAGGTGACTACAGGGGCGGGGAATAAAAACAGCACTGTTATGTTGGACACATTCTATCTGCGTGAGCGTACTGTGAACTTAGAACAGTGACTGATCTTGCAGCATTTGCAAGGAAAAATGCCGCTAGATCAGGCAAAAGGTGGTTCCAACTTTGTGCAGCTGGAGAAAAGCAACTGTGGCCGCTGGCCTCTGCGACTACAGCTGCCTTACTCCCACAAGTTTTAATGTCATGTGACATTGTGACATTTTGCAGCGCCGCCAAAAGTCCAACACAATTCCTAACCAGCATCCCTCATGTTAAATCAAGTACGCATGAAGTCAAATGCAGCTAAACGCACCAATTTTTATTCTTGACACGTTACTGCCACCTGTTGATTTGTGGAATGGTGTGAATCCATTTTCAGGAATGTGTCAGTCACATGCATGCACACAGTTTCTGAATGTGTCATTTTGGTGATATTACCTGCAGTTTTCTGTGAGCCTTTTTTCCAAATCAGAGAGGCCAAAGTTTAAAAGTAAATTGAAAAAAGAAAGAGAAAAGTTAAATTTAAAAAAAAGTCACCTGGACCTCATCACTCAGCAATTCTAAATTCAGAGAAGCTGCTCAGTGAAGTCCCCGATATCCCTGCGATTACAAGTCATTTTAAACTCTGGCCTCTGCATCATCTCATTTAAATTCAGTGTCACTTTTTCCTGATACCTTTTGTTTTTTAATTAGAAATGCTGAAAATACTGACAAATATTGTTCATTGGTGTTTGACAAAAGTGTGTTGTATTTTAGAAAAAAAGAAGGAATTCCCACACAGTGAAACTTGTTACAAAAGAAGTTTTACTCACACTTGGCCTTTAAATTACTTTTATAAGTATTTCGTTGTCATGTTTTTCAATATAAACAATATATGAATGAAATGTATTCAGTAACTCGCCAGCATTATTATCTGCCTGCCTTATCTGATATTACAAAAGTAAAGCTAAGGGTGTCACATGACTGAAGATGTGGGTGTTCCTTCTTTTTTCAGTGCTATCTCATGTCTGTTCATTGGCTTCTGTCAATTGGATATTTATCAATATTTGTATGACTAAATGGGATTTTATTACACAACATGAATGTACGTTTAAATAATTGTATATTTTGATGCTGCAGCAAATCAAAAGTTTAATTTACATGTGTTTATGGACTGCCAACCCATAACTACTTGCATACTTGAGTTCAGTTCAGCCTACTTAAAAATGCTTGAATTGCTAATTGCATTACATTGCAGGAGGAGTCCTTCCAAATATCATAACAGTAAAATTGTTTCTCCTCTTACTGATTTGTGTCCATCTTTGCTGCTGAGCACTCACTGTTTTTGTTGTGTACTTCCACAATGATCTGTCAAGCCAATCACATACAAGCATGTACAACCATGCTAACTATTTCTGCCTAAAAACTCAACTCAAAAGACATCTAAATTTAAACAGGGCTTAAATTTTCTGAAGTGTCACATTTTTAAGATAGGGTTACATAATTTTGTAACTGTAGTTTCAGTAGTAGCAGTATATTTCAATGTAAAGCAGGTCAACCAAAATAACCCAGTTTAAACTCACATAAAACTTAAAGCTGGGGTAGGAAATTCATTTTGGAAGTATTTTTTGTTGTACTGTATATTTGTTGAAATTACCTTCACATCAGAAACCAGAGCCAAAGTTCTAAAATATGAGTATTAAAAGACCAGTGTGTACGACTTAGGGGGGGATCAATCGGCAGAAATGGGATTTAATGTTCATATGTTTTAGTTAGTGGATACATCACCTGAAAATAAGAATCGTGTTTTCTTTACCTTAGAATGATTCTTTCATATCTACAAAGGGGGCAGATGATCTCACATGTAGCCCGCCATGTTTCTATAGTAGCCCAGATTGGACAAACCAAAAACTGTCTTTAGAGGGCCTTTCGCCACCATATTTCTCCTACATGCTTGGACGGGAGGGTGAGGCGAGGGGGATTCAGTTGGTTGTAACCTCACTGTCAGATGACACCAAGTCCAACACACAGGACCTTTAAATGTGGATGGAGACGCATTAAAGAAAAAGGATGTGAGGTGACAAAGCTTTGTTTTAGTGGAATGTACAGTAACCAAGTACATTTACCCAAGTAGGGTACTTAAGTACAAATTTGAGGTAATTGCACTGTACTTTTTTGCTATTTTATGGAACTACATACTTGTACTTTATAAAAGTCCAGAGGAAAATATTACTGTTTTCCTCCACTATATTTATTTGACATCTTTAGTAACCTGTTACTTTGCAGATTCAAATTAATATAGACAACAAATACTTTGATTCTCTGATGTATTGTTACAGATTAAGCTACTCAGCAGTATATAATGTTGTTAATAATAGCCCCACCTTTACCAGCTGCAATATTAAAGTGATGAACACATTAATGCATAATTACTTCTAATCCAGTAATACAAATTAGTTTAAATGGGCAATTCTGCATGAGTATTTTTAGTTTTTATAGTTTAAATACTTTTGTACTTCTCCAGTAAAATGTTAAATACAGAACCTTAATTTTGACTGTAGTTTTCATTAGATGTTTTTCTCTACCTGCTCAATCCTTTTCTGCATTAGAGGGCCGCTGTAGTGTTTCCCAGCATGCACTGTGCAGAAGGCAGAGAAACGCATTCAACGGGCTGCCAAACCACTTCAGGGTCATCACTGTCAACAAACCTGAAAATTGATACAAAATTCAGACATTACAGCAGCAATTTCAGACAGAATCCAGTCAAAAATCTCCACATAGTTAATGAATTACTCATAAAGGACAAAAGAAAGTTGAAAGTCATCTTTTATTGCACAATAAAAGATCACACATACCATGTTTTGACTCATGAGATTGGTCCACATGGGAATACAGAGAGCTATAGTTACAAATAAGAAAAAAAAGAAAGGAAAAAGTTTAAAAACCCCACCACATAACTTACTTAGTAATGACCAGGTTTCTGACTTCAGGAGCAGCCAGTTATTGTCTTTTCTCTGCTTTTTAAAAGAACATCCTTATGGATTACTTTGCGCTTGGTTCAGTGGCTGTAAACGGTCATATATTTAAGTTGCCGCATCTTTGTAATGCTGAAGTGGGTGATTTCACAGACATGAATAACAACAAAGTGGTATTTTCCAGCTCCCTTTCAGTTAGTCAGCAACGTATTTTTTAAATGTATTATCTGGGTTTAAGTTGCGTGGTTGTGTTGCTGTTCTCTAACAAATGATCCAGTGTTGAGATTGCTTCAAAAGTTAGATTATTATATTTAATTATATTTTTTAATAAGCAAATTCTTGTCGATTTATTCAGGGGGGCCGTGTGCAGGCTCTCTTTTTGTAATACATTTTTGTATTTTGCTTGTACTGTAAGCAGGACTTACAAGAACATAAAAGTTTACATCTTAAACCACATAATACTTAAATATTACATGGGGCTATTTCAGTGTCTGTGAAACCAGCCTGCAATGAATTTAAAATGGAACACCACGATTTTCTCACTTTTTGTAAAAGTATTTTTAACAAGGCAAAATAGGTTTAAATTTTGAATTTTTTAAAGTAACATTTGAATTTTTGTGACACATCTGTTAATCCATTTCTTTCTCTGTGTTTAGAATTCAAGCAAAACCTTTGGAGTGTGTTTGGTTTTTGTCGAGAGTAACAGAATATCACATGACCTGGCTACATTCCCCTTTTCTTTCTTTGTTTTTGATTTTATGATCTTCATCCTATTACAAACCAAAACTGGCCTTCTTCTCCAGGAAGTCAACGGTCACAGTCATCTACTAATCAGCTGACATGGATACATTGTCTTGCTTAAGGACACATCAGCAGGGCAGATATTTCCCAACTAGAAGGCCTGAACATGGACTCTCCAAATAAATAAAGGCCAGTCTTCAAACCAAAGACAAAACCCAGCAGCCCCAATGTAATCAAGAACAGTGTGACGGTGGTAATGCAGGCGGTCAAAACCGTGTCTCTCATGTGCAAGTCAATTCAGCATGTGATGGTTTGGTTACCCGCTAACTTGAACTAATCAGGCTAAAAACCTGTGACAAGATGGTAAACATTTCTCAGGCATTATCAATACATGAAAAGGAAAAAAAAATAATATAGGTCATGAAATTCAGCATCTGTCCTCTGATTTAGTGAGTCGTTAATTGGCATGAATGGATGTAAATATTTTCAATCTAATTGATGGTTCTGCAACTGGAACTGGATCTACATGACAAACAATCCCGTATTTATTTATTTATTCTTTAAACCAAGAAAACAACAGCAAAGTAAGACAGTTTTCCTCAGAAAATATTCACAGGAGTTTAAATTCTGTAAATCTGTGCCTGCTTTGATTAACTGCAATGTCTGCCCCATAAACTGATAATTTTTTCTTCTAAAATGTAGTAAGAAAAAGTGAAAAAAACAAAAGTGTACATCCTATTATTTGGAACAACTGTTAGCGGCACCCTGGTCCTTGGAAAGTACACTATTACTATATACTTGTGTATAAGTACTTTCGGCCCAATAATTCCACTTAGACTGGATTATTATTGTATGTCGCACGTAGTATAGCTCAGTACCCTGTGTTAGGAAAATAAAAAGCAGGTATTTCAGGGATTCTTTATGTAATTCACATGTAATTACATCTAAAAAACCAAACCAAAATTAGTAGGTGATGAGGGCTACAAAGAAAAGCAGATAGTTTGACTTCCATGTGAACCAAAATGCTTTTGTCTTTCAGGAGACGTTCAAGAGTAACAAAAGCAGCCATTAATCAGTCATGACACAACGATGTAAAGACGAGAACTATACAATAAATACATTATTTATGATAAAAGATAAACGTTTACAACTTTTTGAGGTGACCATTCTGAAAAACATTTAAGTTAACAAAAGGACGTCAATGAAAAGAAAGAACACTGTTAAAGAAGGCATGGTGTGACATGAACAGACAATACAGAGCCAACTCCTTGACTGACCAGCTGCTGTCACATACTCCACCTATGAGTTTGTTTCAAGTTTTTACACAAGAACAAGCCAGTAACAGGAAATGATGTGCACACAAGGGCTGTGAATTTTTTTTTTTCTTCATTTCTTTTAAACCTTTCAGACAATTTAGTTGTGGTGCATAAGAACTGGCTTCTGATTTACTGATGCATGTTTCTCCAGGAATCTCAACAAACACACAAGGAAAATCAAATACTTGAGCTGTATACATACTGTGTGCGCATTATCACCCTAGATGTGCTAGATACCAAACAGAAGGCCTCATGCAGTAAGAGAATGGTATGGGAATTAACGTCCGTGCTTAGAGGAAAATTCTGGTATTTCACAAATTGCGTCTCAACGCCTCCGTTGGAGAGATTTGAGAAACTGAACGCTGGTAAGAATGTTGTGATCAGGATAAGGAGCAAGAACCTCCTACAGCTTTCCAAATTCAATTCCACAAATATGATGTCAATAACGTGTCTTTGTGGCCAGCTGAAAATAACTGCAGACAATAGTCCCCTGGATGTCTCTGTAACTGGTGTGGTACATTGCATAGCAGGATTCATCTCCATGTATCATATAATTTCAGTCAATAAAGTCTGTGCCCTCTGTACCATATCATTGTAATTTTGCAACGCAGAAACTTGCAGACATGAATCCTTTTGTCATATTTGCAAAGAGTAATAACACTGGACTACAAACCACAGCACCACTCTCACTGTTTACAATTTGCAAAAGCTCTTCTCAGTTTCTATTTATTGCCCACATCTGAACCATGACATTACATACTTCTTCGGAGCCATGTGAAGGGCAGTTTTGTTAGATGGAAGGCTTAAGTTCCTACAAATTGTGGTTCCACTGTGCTATGGAGTTCTCACTTTGTGTGTTTAGGTCGGACACAAAGAAGTGTTTGTTTGATATTGTTTCAAAAGTTGTAGAACGCCTGCTCTTCACAACCTGAATGACAGCGTGGTTGAGTTTTCCAAATCTCTACAACGGAGTTATGAGTAAAATCTTATGACTAATAGTCATAATGGACAAACGTGTGAGATATTATAACACCGAGGCTGAAAAATTCCACTTTAATGAACAGCATGGCATCATCTGCTAATGGTGAAATCCAACTTCAAGACAAGAGCTTTATTTCCAAATGTTTGTCACGTTCCCAAGTATGAGGTCACTATGGAAACGTGATTCCAACATAGTGCGCAAGTGAAGTCCACAAAAAAGAAACAATTTAAAGTAATTTTAGAGGCACTGGTAAGAAAACAGTCACTTTTTGTTAACTCTCCATTTGTGCTTTGAGGGACTGACTTTTGGAAAATCAAGGTAGTGATTTGGACAGTGGAACCTTCACATTACTGTTGGCTTTTGAAGGTAATGCACATCACCAAGGCCGTGTACGCATACAGGCAAAGGACAAACTGAACACAAACACGGTAACATGTCTCTATATGGAGATGTAACGGAACATCTATACAAAAAAATACTAGCTAAATAAGGCATTTTTACTTTGAATAATACATAATGAAACTAAGAGAAAGATGTCATATTTGGTGAAAGTTTGGCAAAGCAAAAGAAAAGTATAATAAATTATATGTAGCCACAAACCTGTGACAAGGCAACAACTATGTTTTTTTTTTCCCCAACAAGAAATGTGACCTGTAAGGACAAGACAGAAACACAGCTCCACAACAGAACGTGTGCGCATGCATGCACACAGACACAATCTCTCCCATTATCACACACACTCACGCACACACATAAAGGAAATACAAGACAGTACAGAAACAGGTTAACATTCACAAAAAGACATTGTGCAAAAATAATGTTTTCGTGTATGAAAACAAAAAAGTGAAGTCCAACGTCATAAACAGAAACATTTGATATATACCCCTAAAATACAGACCCTGTTCTGAAAAGACTGAATAAAACCAGCAACTTGCATCAATTTAATGTACAGTACAGTCTGTCTGATACAGAAAACACTGGGACTAACCTCACTGCNCCCCCCTCCCCTCGCATTTGTCAAGTATTTTTTTCCCAATGGAGAAACAAACAAACAAAAAGGTGAAAGAAAGAATGGTGCGCTTAAAAAAAAGAAAGAATAAACAAGGCAATATACAGCGATAGATTTACATATTTAAAAACTCTTAATATGAACTGCTATTAAAACAAATCTGAGGAAAAGAAATGAGCCAAACAGCAACAACGGGGTTATTCACACCGCTTTGTATCCCTCCTCTTCCTGTTTTATCTGTTCTGTATTCATTGCAAAAAACAGAAAATTCCCTTTCACTGGACAGATGGTTGACAACGCACAGATAATCTCTCTCTGAACAAAGAATCCAAACACTGAGAAAAAAAGTAAGGACAGTATAGCCAAAAAAGAAAGACATGATGCTACAGGTCATTTTGCACTATTTGTGATGAGCCACTGTTTCATTGATTTGCTATAAATTAATTCCATTTGGGGATCAGATAAAAGCAACCCCATGGCAGAAAAAAACAACATCCTCTTTTCCCCAAAAATCCCACCCCATGTTTGCAGGACAGGATACAATCAAATCTTGCTCTTACCGCCCCCTGGTGGCCTGACGGAGTTTTAAACTTTGACATTCCTTCTTCTGATTAAAAACATTGGGGGGGACAATCAAAGTGACTTTGTGTCCGAGTTACAAAAAAAACTTAACATGATCTAAAAAGTAATAAAACGAATTAATCTCATGATTGTTCTCTGCTTTTATCAATGAAAGCAAATGAGAAGGTTGAGTTCTTGTTCTGAATCTCTTGCACTCAACATTTCCTGTTCTTGGAATCTGGATTATTATTCTAGTGTGAAGAGTAAATTACATTACTCAGAACTTCTTTTACAAAGAAGTTATAGCAGCAATGACATAGCATTGATAATAAGCATTGATAATAATAAAGTTCTAGTCAAAAAATAATATGAATGACCATATCTAAAATGAAGGGGACTGGCAGACAATGCTATCTTACAATTAAGATACAACAATTGTGCCTGGGGTATTTTAACCTCACTTGTATAGTGACTTTTCTGATCTTCTAATCACTATTACAGTCACAACTTTCTCAATTTTGGTAGGTTAAAGCCAAAAAGAAACAAAAAAATGTTAATCCTAATTTGGCAGCTTTTTAAAAATGTAATAAAATTTACTTTTATTTTAGAAGTCGCATCAAGGTGATTCAGGAGATTTTCAAAAGGGCTACATTCTGAAATGTATTTAGGCTGCTGTCTGTTTTATTGGTTGTGTAGCTCTTGCATATTAGATTAATGTTTATCACTGTCTTCCCCCTGGTATCGAGAAGTAAAAGGTGTTTTAGTGTCACATGTATCTGGGAATGCTGGTTCAGACTCTTCAGTGTTACGAAGACACCATTCCAAGGTAGCCTGCATGATTTTGAACATTGCACAGAGATAATAATATCACTCAATTTGGTGGAGTGTGCCAGAAGTCAAAATAACACAACTGCTCTGGTGAACAGGCTCTTTCGCTTGAGCTTCCCTAATTTCTGAACTGTGATGAGAAATTCTAGTTAACTAAGAGAACCACCTGCCACAACTCTCCATCGTCATCCTCATGTCCACGCAAACACACCAAACAAATATTTTTGCAACAGACCATCTTGGATCACTTTGAGCTTATTAACGAATCAATATTACTGCCAAAGCCACTCCATGGTTAGCACATCTTGCCTGCAGTGTGTGTGTGTGTGTGTGTGTGTGTGTTCCTGTTGAGAAGTGTCCCTCCAGACTCAGTCTTGATGTGGAATGAAGGGGAAGAATACACTGAAGATCATTTCTTACTTCACTAGTTTTTGTATACAAGGAGGGAGTGGAGCAGGTGGGTGGGGTCTTGGCATATAAACATAACCAAGTTGAATATAATCATCATCATTATTAGTCATCATCATAATAAAAGTCTTTACATGGACATTGACTGACAGACACGGCACAAACTTTACACTGTTGCTCAGTCGAGAGAGCAATGAAGGAGACAGGAGGAGAGAGCAGGAAGTGGTTGTCTCTCGGTCCCCTGCAGTTTTCTTCTCCTCTATGCTTCCTCTCCTTCCACCTGTCTCTGCTCCTCGATATCCTGCTTCTCCTCCTGTGTCGCCTCTCCTGTGTCCTCTGATCTTTCCTCCTTCTCCCCTGTTGCTGCTCCATTAGGATGGTTATGGGAGTCTGGTTCCTGGGGCTCTGCAGGCCCATCCTCTCCATCTCCCTGCCCAGTCTGGGGCGCTTCAGTCGGAGACAGCCCTGGGTCTGGTGCCGAGGTAGAGGGGATCGAAGGAGATGAGGAGGAGGCTGCTGATAGGTGGGAGGTAATACTAGCCTTAACTGTACTTTCGCTCTCCTCTACCTTTCCCATCACTACCTTCTCCCTCTCCTCGTCTCTCTCCCCCTCCTCCCGCCCTCTCTTCCTCCTCCTCTTGGGGCTGCCTGGGGAGCCGTCTACTGCACCAGGAGGCATAGCGGGCAGCGCCATGATGCCACCGTGCGGCAAGAACATGTGCGGGTAAAGCAGGCCGTGGGACATGCCCGGGATCAGGAAGGGGTTGAAGGTAAGATGGCTACCGGTGCCGGCTCCGAGATGGGCAGAGCCAAGATGGGCCCTGCTGGTAATGATGGCTGCTGCCTCAGCGCCTCCTGGTCTTTTGTTGGCTTCTGCTGCTCCTTTCTCCTCCCGGATCCTGTCCTTTTCACCTCCACCAGAGCCAGAAGAGACGGTGGTCTCTCTCTCCGCAGGCGTTGTCGACGAGGGGCTGGCTGCCTCCGATGTAGACGGTGCGGTGGTCGTGGTGACCTTTGCAGCAGACAATGAAGTGGAAGAGGAGGAGCTGGGGTGAGGAGGAGGTGGTGGCGGTGTGTGCGCCATCATTGCGCTGACGCTGAACAAGGCGTGTTGTGGGATCCCAGCCCCATGGGGATGCGGGATTCCATGCAGCATCATGGGTAACATACTCAACCCATTCTTGGCATCTTCTGCCGACGCTCCAGCTCCTCCCGCTTGGACGGCGGCAGAGAAACCATGCGGGAATCCAGCTGCCATGATCCCGGAGATGGGAATTCCAGGGATACCACTGCGGAGGTTCTGCATGGCCACCATGGAGTCCATGCTGCCGATTAATCCACCGTTCATGAAGAGATGCGGGCCGAGGCCAGATGAGGCGGAATCAGAGACAGACAGAAGTGGCTTAGGCATTTCACTGCGAGGCCGCCGTCCACGACGCCGAGAGCCTGGGTCTCTGTTGACTGGTTCGGTCAGGATCCGAGAGAACTTTCCCTCAGGGAGGTAACCCTGCAGGTGTAGGAGAGGAAGAGGTTAAAGGTCATGGTGTTACAAATTAGTAGATTACAGTAAAGGTGTATGACAAAGTACAGAAAGAAATACATACATCTTTGTTTGAGAAAAAGTAATATTAAATTACAATAGCAATTATTAAAATCAAGAAGACAAAGAGGAAAGTTGATTGAGCAAAGACAAATATTTTTTTCTAAAAGGAAAACCAAAATCATCATTTAATGTTCACAACATTTTCTGCCTCTGTCATTGACAAACATTGTTCGTGTATTATACTCACAGAGTGTTTGACCACATCAGCCCAGTCTGGAGCTACATAGTACTCTGAGTTGGCATCCAGCCACCTCGAAAGCTCCTTTATGGCCGGAGCCATAGCACCACCAAGCTGCAAGGCAGGAGCAGAACAATATTAGAACAATGATATACATTTCTTAGGATTATACTATTGTCTCAATGTCGTAGCAGCCACAGGGCTGGAAATTAACACCCACCAAGCACCATATGTGGGCAGATTTTACGTTTGGCGAATAAATGTTGGAAAGCTATCCGCCACATTGGCCTGGAAATGTATTCAGAATGATATTGCCATAAATATCTTTTTGACGGTAACTGATGTAAGATCACTGTTGTTGTTTGTTGTATGTCACATTTAAATTGGTCCCCGCTGTACCAAGGAATCTAAAATCCACACCCTCGATCTTGTTCTGGTATATGGTATTGAAATTGAATATTTAGCTGTTCCCACAGAATCCCTCTTTATCTGACCACTGTTTGATAACTTTTGAGTTTGTATTGCTGAACTACACACCATTCAATGAAAGATGTCTATCTGATAGTGCTGTAGAAAACTTAAGGACATGGTTGCATTAGCTCTAAATTCATTATCAAGTAACAAAGTAACGGAGGATGCTAATTTCAGTCACTTGTTGATAGTACTGCAGCTTGCTGCGAATGATACTCGACTCTTTTGCCCCTCTAAGAAAGAAAATAATGAAACAAAGACAGTTAGATCCAATGTATAATACTGAAACTTGCAAATTGAAGCAAATATCGCAGAAACTTGAGAGGAATTGGCGTTCCACCAAACTGGAAAATTCCTGTTTAATTTGGAAAGATAGTCTTAAAACATATAGGAAAGCCCTCCGTAATGCCAGAGCAGCGTACTACTCGTCATTCACAGAGGAAACTAGGAACAACCCCAGGTTTCTTTTCAGCACTGTAGCCAGGCTGACAAGAGAGCCACAGCTCTATTGAGCCATGTATTCCCATAGCTCTTAGTAGTTACGACTTCATGAGCTTCTGTAATGATAAAATTCTAACTATTACTAACTAAACAAAATCCACCAAGACCTGCCCTCAACTGGCACCGACTTAACTCTAAACTCAGGAACCTTAGAAACAGCTGTTAAACCAGATGTATGTTTAGACTGCTTTGCTTCCCTCAATCTTTACAAACTAACTTCAATAATTTCTTCATCTAAACTATCAACCTGCCTCTTAGACCCCATCCCGACTAGGCTGCTTAAAGAAGTTTTACTCTTAGTCAGCACTTCTCTACTATATATGATAAATCTATCTTATCAACAGGCTATGCACCAAAGTACTTTAAAGTAGCTGTAATTAAGCCTCTTCTGAAAAAGCCCAACCTTGATCCAGATGTTTTAGTAAACTACAGACCTATATCTAACCTTCCATTTCTCTCTAAGATCCTTGAGAAAGCAGTTGCCAAACAGCTGTATGACTTTCTACATAGCAATAGTTTATTTGAGGATTTTCAGTTAGGATTTCGAGCTCATTATAGCACAGAGACAGCACTGGTGAAAATTACTAATAACCTCCTAACTGCATCAGACAAAGGACTTGTCTCTGTATTGGTT
>JAPMOB010249670.1:0-21970 GCA_029875015.1 Lepomis gibbosus
GCATTCAGCCCTGCCACGCCAAGAGGCGTTCCCATAGTGTCGTCACCGACGCAGTTCGAGTTCCCCTCGAAGGGGAACTGCTGAGCTAAGAGAAGGAGCGAGGCTTTCTCAGTATGTCCACAGTGATTGGGTCTGTGACAGCCCTGATACATCTTTCACCCTCCTGCTCTGGTCCCATGAATATCTCCTATTTGGTTGAGTGACTCTTGAGACTATTGTAGGTTAGAATTACTGTCATGAATCCAGGCAGCCTTGATACACCTGTATAGACAGTTTGTCTGTGCCCTGCTGAAGTTTAATAAAAAAAAATACAAATTTGGTGAGTCTATTTGACAAGCGAGGAGGTAGGGACATGTATGCAGTGACTACTGAATTGTCCCTAGTAAAACATTTAAATATATCCACTGTAAAGACATTTACATGCAGAAAAGGCAGTAAAAGGCAGTTTTTTGATGCCCAAAATGTTTTGGACCCTCCTCTTAATGTGTCCCTTGCTATTTGAGATGTTCCACTGGAAAGTGGATCTTTAAGAAGTCCTGCTCTTCCTCAGGTGATGGATAAATATGGAGAGTTCTACGGCCACGACCGCATCAGTGAGCTGCTGGGAATGGACAAGGCTGCTCTGGACTTCAGCGACGCTCACAAAAAGAGAAAGCCCAGGAGAGACAGCTCACTGGCTGCTGTGTGAGTGTGTGTGTGAGTGTGTGTGTGGAGACAAATATGTATTAATTTAGTTATTCTATAATAAGTATAACAGTTACCTCCACACCCAGAGCTTGATTTTAATTAATTAGCCAATAATGCAGTTAACACTCAGGTTTAATTTGATTATTTTTACTTTCAGTACACATGAAGCTTTATTTACTGTGTTGTGTTGTAGCGGTAATGTTCCTGCATGCATTGAACAACCAAGTTACTCTAAGTAGAGCTTCTACTTAGAACTTAACGACTTCTACTGAGCAAGGTGCGCACAATCCCATTGGCTATCGTCTGACGGCGATTTAGCTCTGGGGGCACTAACAGTGAACACGTTCCAGCTGTGCTGGCCACACATCAGTACAGGTGATCTAATAATGTGAAAGCAACAATACTTATCATCTACCCCCTGCTGATACAAGCTTAGTGCACCCACCTGTTACAATATGCAGAGGCATGTACCAGCCCTAGTCTGAGAACAGACTTAATGGATAATGCCCAACAGGCTGATCTGTACACACACTTTGAATGGGAGATGATGATATCAGGTTTTACTGGCAGGACTTGTATTCACCCTGAAATCAAGGTCTGAGTCAGTGGCTGAACTTGGGGCAAAAAGTCCGCTGGCCATGTGGTATGACACATGATCACCCTCTGTGAGCCTCTTCTCCATCTGTCATCAGGCTGAACTCCATTGATGTCAAGTACCAGATCTGGAAGCTGGGGGTTGTATTCACAGACAATGTAAGTATGTAGAAGCACAAGATCATTCACCAGCCATGTCTGGCTCCATCATGTGGATTCACTGCAGAATGTGCTCTTTATAAATAACAGGCTTTTCTTGATTTAAGAATTATAATATTATCACGTTGTCCTCCTTTAATTCCAGAAGTTAACATTAGTGAGAATTAAGTAATTGAAATAAAGTTATACATTAATGTGTACAGGGTTTACATGTCAGCCACTGTCATCAGAGTGTGAATGTGACATGTAGTGTACATTTAACGTTGCTACAAACTGAACACTGGAAAGTGCAGATTTCCATTTATATTAAGCTGTCGCTCTCTCTCTCTCTCCCCTCCCGGTCAGTCCTTCCTGTATCTGGCCTGGTATATGACCATGTCCATCCTGGGCCACTATAACAACTTCTTTTTTGCTGCTCATCTGCTTGACATCGCCATGGGCTTCAAGACACTGCGGACCATTTTATCCTCAGTCACACACAATGGCAAACAGGTAAACAGCTACAGAGTCAGCCACAGTGCTGTCCTCATAGATACAACTACACACATATGTATATGCACATATTCAGACATCTACCTGCAACTACCAGAATATACAGGACCTCACAAAAGTGAGTACACCCCTCACATTTTTGTAAATATTGATTATATCTTTCCATGTGACATCACTGAAGAAATGACACTGTGCTACAATTTAAAGCAGTGAGTGTACAGCCTGTATAATGGTGTAAATTTGCTGTCCCCTCAAAATAACACATCACACAGCCATTAATGTCTAAACTTCTGGCATCCTCAAACGGAAGGTGGAGGAGCACAAGGTCTCTAACATCCACCAGCTCTGTGATGTCTTCATAGAGGAGTGGAAGAGGACTCTAGGGGCAACCTGTGAAGCTCTGCTGACCTGCATGCCCAAGAGGGTTAAGGCAGAGCTGGAAAATAATGGTGGTCACACAAAATATTGACACTTTGGGCCCAATTTGGACATTGTCACTTAGGGGTGTTCTCACTTTTGTTGCCAGCAGTCTAATGGCAGTGTGATGTGTTATACAAGCTGTACACTCACTACTTTACGTTGCAGCAAAGTGTCATTTCTTCAGTGTTCTTCAAATATTTAAAAAAAATGTGAGGGGTGTTCTCACTTTTGTGAGCTACTGTACATAAAATACATAGAAATAATACATTCAAGTGCACTGATAGACAGATCAACATCCAATATTGTTACCAACCAGCGAACATTTGTCTTAAGTATGCAAAAATACTGACTCTTATTTCCCCACTATTCTGGAAGTTGTGCGCTCATGTCTCATGTTCTCCACCTTGTTCTTTCTCCTGTCTTCCAGCTGGTGTTGACAGTTGGCCTGTTAGCAGTGGTGGTGTACCTCTACACAGTAGTGGCCTTCAACTTCTTCAGGAAGTTCTACAACAAGGGTGAAGATGGTGAACTGCCAGACATGAAGTGTGACGACATGCTGACAGTGAGTATGAGCAGTGAATTGCTTTTAGGTGTTTGCGGTGCAGTCAGACACAATATCAACTTATTGTGCTTCGCTGTGCTGGAATGGCAAACACAGTTGACTTACAGCGGCTAAAAGCGGCATCTCGAAATACGGCACGACTTTTACCACTTCAGTGCGATGAATGTGTAGATAACAGCCAGTAGTGCACTGTGATCTGGACCTCAAGCTATTCTGGGATCTGAGACTGACCATTTCTGGTTACTGTTCAAAGAAAACATCTGCAAATTATTTTGTTCTTTGGTCATCTGCATGGTAGAGTGTTAAATGTAAAGACCACGGTTCCGCTTGCTCCCTCCTAGCTCCCGTTCAGTCTCATTGCTCTAGGCGGTAGCTGTTCTGGCTGATAATGTCAGTAAAGCCGGCCTCATTGAAAGTAGGAAGTATTCTGTTGAGCCTGTCAGTAAAAAGGAGCCAGCACCATTTATGGACAGAAAGTCATGAGTCAGAGCACCCTCCGTCACCCTCGGGCTCTGTCTGCGGTCCAGCTGAGCTACTCTAAGGTTCCGCTTTTGTCAGTTTCTCGTGCAGGCATCTGTTAGCTTTTTAGGAATAGCAACAGTGTCTGTTGCAGTAAGAAAGAACGAATGTTATGCTACCATCCTGGGGTGTTTCATGTTTCATTATACCAGAGCAGATTAGCTTCAGTACGCAGCATAAGCTTAAAGCTACCATTGTGATCTATGGTTAAAAGTGAACCTGCTTTGTGATACAGGGCTGTGAAACTGAAGTTTAGCCCAAATGTAGCTGCCAACGAACTAATCTCACTCCACGAGACAGAGATAGCAGGCTTTTTAAACGTCTGTGGTGTTACCCTTTATACTTACGCAAAGATAATGCAGGTTGGCTCAACCTGAGGTATGACCAGGTAGGAAGTCAAAGATGTACGAATAGCCTGTCAGTGATGGAGGCTCGAAACAGGTAAAGAAGAGTGAATTACATCTGTGTTGAGGCTGTTCCCTGCTGCCAAGCCATCTGAAAGAAATACTATATAAGGCCTCTACGCTGTGTGTTTTCTGGGGGTGGGAGGGGGCCTTCTGTCACCCGGAAATTTCAGGACACACTCACTCTAATCCCCTGTGGTCAGCCACCCATAGCATTCTGTAGAGCTCTTCTGTTTCCTATTAAGGGGCCGGGTGGCAGCTCTGCCCTCTGCCTTGTCTACAGGAGTTGACAGCTGCTCCGGGCAGGTTTGTGCTCTTTCTTCTCCTCCCTTAAATAAATCCCTTACAATAACACTGACAGCAAGACGAGAGGATCTGAGATGATCTCTCCTTTTCTGATCACTTGTTCCTCTCTAAGCCTTCATTTTTCTCACTCTGTACTGGAGCTTCCCTCACTTCCTCTATATACAGAGTATGTCCGCTTTAAGACATCCGCTTCTAACTAATACTTCCATATTAAAAGGCTAACTGTCTGCAGAGATGAAGAGCTACTGACTATTGAAGTTTTTGACTGATTTTGTTTAACCAAAACTTCATATATAATTATCAGTTCAGAGTCCATTAAACAGTCACATTTGTTCACCCCCTGACCTGCAATTTTTAAATACTGTCATGTAGTGCAAAATAAGAAAAAAGCACATTTTATTTCAATAAAGCTGCTGTAAATTCAGTTGGTGTGAGTTGCAGTAATCACAGCTCCTTTATAAAATGGACTTACATTTCAATTTTGATCTGAAGTATGACTTGTGCAGAAAACCACATATTAGTTATCTCTCTAAGCAAAGCCTGTGGTGAACTTTGCATGAACTTTATGAACTATGTTATTGCAATTGTCACTCAAAAGATACATGTTTGGTTTTAAAGTTCAACCCACTATTTAGTTCACAGAATAGTACGTGGTGCCTGGCTTCAGTCTCCTCTACCATTGCTGTGATCTCCACTTCCGCAAAGTTTGCTTTCCTCTTTTGGTCCACGATGTTCCTGACTAAGCCCTGTTGTACTTTTATAGATAACAAGTGTGCAAGTTACAAAACCTGCAGAAAAAAAGTTTTCAAGAATCAAACATAAGCGGAACGTTGGTTCCAGTTAAAGTTTAAATCTAGGAAAAATGTTAGAAATGTGGCCACTGGTCCCCAGTTCAAATCGAGCTTGTTACATTTCTTCTCTGCCCCCCCCTTTTTCCTATATCTCTCTCCCCCTCTCCCAGTGCTACATGTTCCACATGTATGTAGGTGTGAGAGCAGGTGGAGGGATCGGTGACCAGATTGAAGACCCAGCGGGCGACGAGTACGAGATCTATCGCATCATCTTTGACATCACTTTCTTCTTCTTTGTCATTGTAATCCTCCTGGCCATCATCCAGGGTAGAGATCCAACACACACACACACACAGAGTAAAGAAGGGTGCAAATGGGTCTGTAGAGCTAAAACTAGTCCTGGACTGCTAAGATCACCATGAATAAATGCCCTATGACCAGCAAGCAAGCCATGCTGTTAACGCAGATAACACACAAGGGGTTTGCCTCTTATTTTTCAAAGCGGGCTGTTTTTACACTGGCCAGGTGACCGGGTTTAAAATTAAAGTACTCTCAGTTCATATTTTGGGGCAGTTTTCATTTTAAAACGTATGCTGGAACTATCTAGGGATGGGACTGGTCAGTAATTAGTTATAACATTTAGACTGATCATCAGGGGTTTTTTTTGCATTCTGCACGTTAATCTGTTAATGTGTTTACGTTTGGGTCAACATTTGTTCGAATTTGTTTGATATTAATGATATACTCCCTGCCCTAGCAATATCTGCTACTGCAGTGCACAGGAAAAGCTACCTGTTTTTCCTGCTTTGAGTATACACATGTTATTCTCATCCAAATGGGGCTGAACTACAACTAAAGGCTTTCCATTTTCCAGAAAAATCTACATTATAGTTTCCAAGGAGTTTTGCTCCAAATAAAACTTCACTGCTAATTGGTCATCCAGCAGAACAAAACATGTTGCTGTTGTTTTGTGGGGAGGTTGACAAATGCCATATATGTGTAAAAGGTGTCCCATACTGTTTTGTTGGTTTTTTTTATTTCAGCAGACACAGGTAACAACTCATGCCAGTGAACCAACATGATAATGAACCTGAAATAATAATTCATTATATTAATGACAGCTGTGCTCTGAGATGTATTGTGTTTTTGTTTTGTCTCTTTCAGGATTTACAACCAGAACTTGACATTGGTCAGATATAAAATTAAGCTTGCAGTCAATAATCTGCCTTTGTTTCACAAAAAAACACAAATAAAAGTGTTATAATAGTAATAAGAAGACTGTAAGGCGCCTGAACAGCAAATCAGACTCATATGGAGCCAGTACTGTTGAATGTCCATTGGATAAAACAAAAGACTTGCAGTTGGTTGTTGTCCACTTAGTTAAAGTAAAGCCACACTGACTCCAAGAGATTGTGGGCCAGGCTGAATAACCTCTGCACCTTGTTTGGTCTGAAAATTCTAGGGTTGATCATCGATGCTTTTGGAGAACTGAGGGACCAGCAGGAACAAGTGAAAGAAGACATGGAGGTGAAAGGACACACACACACATATCGTGTAGCACAGTGCGTTTGCAGCACACAAATGATATAATAAAATAAAGTGTTACCGTATTTGGTTACAGCATCCAGTAGCCCTCCTCAAAATCTCCTGTCATATTCCCATCTGTACATTTACATCTTCATACATTTGCACGACATCCAGATGCAGGTTGCAACGGAACACCCAACAGGCAAATGTTTTGTGTAATGACAGTCACTTAACACGTGTTTCTCTTCCAGACCAAATGCTTTATCTGTGGAATAGGCAACGACTATTTTGACACAGTGCCACATGGCTTTGAAACGCACACGCTACAGGAGCACAACTTAGCCAACTACCTGTGAGTATGTTTGTGCATGTTTGTATGTGTGCACTTGTACTTTAAACTTATTCCATCCATAATGTTTTATAACTAGGACCTAGATTCTGCAAAATTATGAACAGTTACAGGAGAGCATTTCACCATTACTATTATAGATACTACAGGTTCATAAATATTGGGACATCAACACATTCTAATCTTTTTGGCTCTACACACCACCACAATGGATTTGAAATGAAACGAACAAGATGTGCTTTAACTGCAGACTTTCAGCCTTGATTTGAGGGTATTTACATCCAAATCAGGTGAATGGCTTAGGAATTACAACAGTTTGTATATATGCCTCCCACTTTTTAAGGGACCAAAAGTAATGGGACAATTGGCTGCTCAGCTGTTCCATGGGCAGGTGTGTGTTGTTCCCTCATTATCCCATTTACATTTGCATTTGCATTTGGAATCTGTTGCTGTCAACTCTCAATATGAGATCCAAAGCCGTCACTCTCAGTGAAGCAAGCATTCATTCGGCAGAAAAATCCAAACAAACCCATCAGAGAGAGAGCAAAAACATTAGGTGTGGCCAAATCAACTGTTTGGAACATTCGGAGCTCAGCTACATCAAAAGACCCGGAAGACCACGGAAAACAACAGTGGTGGATGACCGAAGAATTCTCTCCCTGGTGAAGAAAACACCCTTCACAACAGTTGGCCAGAACAAGAACACTCTCCAGGAGGCAGGTGTTTGTGTGTCAAAGTCAACAATCAAGAGAAGACTTCACCAGAGTGAATACAGAGGATTCACCACAAGATGTAAACCATTGGTGAGAATCAAAATCAGGAAGGCCAGATTAGAGTTTGCCAAACAACATCTAAAAAAGCCTTCACAGTTCTGGAACAACATCCTCTGGACAGATGAGACAAAGATCAACTTGTACCAGAGTGATGGGAAGAGAAGATAATGGAGAAGGAAAGGAAGTGCTCATGATCCAAAGCATACCACCTCATCAGTGAAGCATGGTAGTGGTAGTGTCATGGCGTCGGCATGTATGGCTGCCAATGGAACTGGTGTTCTTGTATTTATTGATGATGTGACTGCTGACAAAAGCAGCAGGATGAATTCTGAAGTGTTTCGGGCAATATTATCTGCTCATATTCCGCCAAATGCTTCAGAACTCATTGGACGGCGCTTCGCAATGCAGATGGACAACGACCCGAAGCATACTGCGAAAGCAACCAAAGAGTTTTTTAAGGGAAAGAAGTGGAATGTTACGCAATGGCCAAGTCAATCACCTGACCTGAATCCGATTTGACCATGCATTTCACTTGCTGAAGACAAAACTGAAGGGAAAATGCCCCAAGAACAAGCAGGAACTGAAGACAGTTACAGCAGAGGCCTGGCAGAGCATCACCAGGGATGAAACCCAGCATCTGGTGCTGTCTATGTGTTCCAGACTTCAGGCTGTAATTGACTGCAAAGGATTTGCAACCAAGTATTAAAAAGTGAAAGTTTGATTTATGATTGTTAATCTGTCCCATTACTTTTGGTCCCTTAAAAAGTGGGAGGCACATAAACAAACTGTTGTAATTCCTACACCGTTCACCTGATCTGGATGTAAATACCCTCAAATTAAATTTGAAAGCCTGCAGTTAAAGCACATCTTGTTCGTTTCATTTCAAATCCATTGTGGTGGTGCATAGAGCCAAAAAGATTAGAATTGTGTCGATGTCCCAATATTTATGGACCTGACTGTAAATAGAGGCTGGATCTCAGAGACAGTCAAGAAGACCTCTGAAACCGAAGACATCAGAGGGGACTTTCTCACATATTCACTTCTCTTCCTCGTTTAAAAAAATATGATTCAAGGTGAAAGCTTTAGGATTATGTGTTTGTGATGTTGACGTATGTGTAATAATGTCAGTGGATATGTTTTTCTAATACGCATGTGTGTGTGTTTCAGATTCTTTGTGATGTATCTCATCAACAAAGATGAAACAGAGCACACAGGCCAGGTAAACCAGCTCATTTCCCTTTGTAGTAAATATATAAATATATATATATATATGAATAAATATACATGTGATACTGGCTAGTACGGCTCAGCTTCAGACTTTCCTCCTCTTCATTGTCAAAGCCTCCGTATGCTTAAAACAAACAGAAGACAGTGACTGTGCTGCGACCGGCCCGGCGTGTAGAGCTGTGAAAGAGGATCTGAACTTCTGTTTTTTCATCACTTTTCGTATCTGCTACTAAGACATGAACGTCTTTGAGGGACTCTGTCCCAAGAGTTTTTGCTGTTACCCCCATTTGCATTCCTCATGTCACCATGACAGCAGGCTTTTCGCCCACACATGGAGTCTGGCCATTAAAAATGGGTAGAAATGGGACGGTCGTACCACATAGTTTGTTTAAAGCATACTGAGGCACTGTAGTGCTTCCATGTTTGAAGCAGTTACTAACCTCAACAGTTTGTAAATGACACGAGTCAGACTCTAAATAATTGTAAGCCCTTCCTTCCTCCTCCCATCTGTCTGTCTTAAAGGAGTCTTACGTGTGGAAGATGTACCAGGAGCGTTGCTGGGAGTTTTTCCCTGCTGGTGACTGTTTCCGGAAACAGTACGAGGATCAGCTCAACTGATCAACAGACACTTCTTTCACACAGTAACCTGTTCAAAGCCCTTTTCAGCCATCTTCCCTCAAAACTTCTTACTGGTCTCTGAGGAGTGCCGGTTTTACCAAACGATGGGTTCTACGCTCGGCTACACTCCCAGTCCAGGAGGATCTACATCTCCAGCGTCTACTACAGGCCCCACCCCAAGCCTTCCTCCCAGCTCTTCCTCATTCAGACAGCCAACTCCCCCAGCTCTGCCCCAACTTCCAGCACACTTTGTTTGGAATGCTTCTAAGACTCTGTACATAGAAAGTATCAGATCATATGCTGTACAATATGTGAATGGTGGCACGTCAAGGTTTTTTGGCTCAGATGATGACTTATTTGCCTCATCTTATTGTACATTCACAGTAACAAGCAAAAAATACAAAGGAATAATGGAGCACGGCAAAAAGGGAGGACCCAAAGACGGACAGAGGAGGAGAGTGGAAAGTAGATAATGAGAGGAATCCTCCTGAATGAATTTCAGGACAACGATGGATACACAAAGAGCAGAGACTTTACATGTGTACAATGCACGTTGCATGTAGGTACAGGGGGTGGACACAAAAGAGAAAGACTTCTACAACTCTGCTGTAACCCAGCACACGAGCTCTGCAATAAATCTAACCCTTGAGAAGCTTGCATGTTATCTTCTGTTGAGACTGTCATAGAGGTGAGGGTTTGAAGAAACTCTGAGGTAACTTTTTTTTTAGGCTCGTTAGTTCATGGTACATGCCAAGTGGGAATTATATAAGGTGCCTCAACATAATCTCATCTAGTCTCCAGAACTACAATACCACAGAGTTGAATCAACGGCTCTGTGACACTCAACAAAAAGTGAACATCCTGCTCTTCACAAATAGGGCCGTTGTACTGGATTGAGTTAGCGTTGTTTCCAGATGTTAGCATTGTGTCCACGCCCTGTACACGCCAACACTGTGTGTGAAGGGCTCCTTAACTAAGCGTTCACATTGCTAGCAACATGATCAACAGTCCATTTTGTTAAACTCGTAATCCTCCATCAGCTTGAAAGTTATCCACGTCTGTTTTTTTTTTGTTTTTTTTGGAAGCCTACACAAAAAAATAAACGTCCCCAAAACGATGCTTTCAAAATGGTTGAATCCATAACAGACTTTTTACTTGATCTTTTGCCCCTGTAGCAGCATGGCTTTAAAATACAGATGTCTTTGTCCAATACTTTGGTCCAGATCAATATATGTGGAGAAATACTGGTCAGGTTGCCATGTCATTTATATGCTCCCTTATTACCTTTACTGACCACGTGTTCCAATGCCATTCAGAAAAACATGACATTTTTAGCCCCACTGCTGGTCAAGGCCTCAAGAATAGCTAATTAGTCAGCATGCTATTTCTGTCCAACAGTATTGTGAGTAAAAAACATCACACAGAAAAAATGCTACATAATTAGGGCTTGCTTGGTATATGTGTTAATCAAATAAAGAGTTTTCTATAAAGCAATACCAAAGCAGCAAACAAGTGATTTAACTGTTAGAAACTTTGTAGCTGCAGACAAAATTAGTGTGTGCTTGTTAGCTAAGAGGAATAATCAGACTGGAGCATGTTTCCTGCAGTATGAATGCACAGCAAGGGCAGGCTGATCAATGGATGGATGAAAGCAGAGGGAAGGGACACGGGAGGATACAGTGCCTTACTACACCAGCGGTAAGCTATGCAAGCTGGAGGAGGAGAGAGGGGATGTCAGAGAGCTTCACATAGATACCATGTAAAGACTGGTGATAACAGAGCTGGGGAGTTATGAAAGACGGGACTATAGGAATGTAGAAAGGGGGTTGGAAGAAGGACGGACAGAGGAATGTCCTCAGGACCACTGTTATTATTGAAATATAAAATGAGGGCATGTCTCATTGTCTCAGTAAGCAGTTTTGATGCAGACCTGAGTTGAAATGGCCACATTTCCAATTATTTCAATTTTGTGCTTGCTTGTGCACATAGAGGTGTTACAATTAAAAGAAAATACAATTTAATATGATTTAACTGATTCTGTTTTATTATATAGGCTGTCAGATGCTTTTTAAGCCATCTAGTCTGGAAGGTCAGATTTCAGTTTTGAAATGACCGCGGCAGATGAGGTCAAACTTCATCTTGACTGAAAATTGAGTCCGGACGTTCAGCAGGCGAGAGTGAAGAGTGTAACTAGTGGTAGTGTTAATGTGAGAGGAACCTCTGCTCTTCTCATACAAATAGGATTGGATTGTGCCACTTGTCAAAGCATAAAATTCTTTGGGGTGACTTTTTATTTTTAGTACACAGTCTGCTGCAGGCACACCTACTGTGTAGTGTGCAATACAAGAGTCAACATCAGTCATCCATGTCCAAATGTTGGATTGTATGCTTAGTTTTTTTTTTTTTTTCAATTTACATATTTACATATTTAAATGCAAATCAGGAAAGGTCATAGTAAAAGAAACCTCCCATAGGGGACATTTCATGACTTACAAAGTTTGGCCCTTGTAGGATGTGGGTCAGAATGCACACGTAAGAAGAAAGAATGACACTATCAGAAACAAAATAATCTATTTAAAGCATAATTATTATTCTGGTATCTTTTAATTCACTAATTCATTCCTCAGTGATGGGGCGTGTGTGTTGGTTGGATGAATGCTCAGAGCTGGCAAATGTTCAACAAACAATGTTGTGGAAACATTTTCAATTAAGGATAGTTGTTTCTTTCTCTTTTTTTGTGATGATCTTATGCAATACAGCAAACAGAGTTACTCTTTTTGTATAGGCATTCTCCAAGAAAAACTATCTCAGAAAAAAAAATGCCATTGCATGTTTATTATGCGGGTTTAATAAACAAATATAACAAAGACACTAAATCTATGTCACCCATGAATTGTTTAACAGGATTATTTAAGATGAATTAAGATTTCTGTAATATTGTATTTAAGTGTTGTGGGCTTCATTGTAACTCTTCAAGTCATTTACCACAACTGCATCGCTTTGAAAAACAGCGGCTCCTGCTTTTCCCTCACTTAACCATGTCTGTTTTAATATACTACGAGTCAAAGGTTTGTTTTAAGGATCATTTGGTTTTAAGATCAAGCAATAGCCCTTCAGGGAGTGTACGGGAGCTGACTGACCGTTGTAAATTGCAAACAAAGGCAAATCATATAACAGCTTGCTTATCTTTGTCTCAGATTAAAATACAAGTCATAAATTTATTATGTATGTATTTATTTATTTTATTTACTTAACAAATGATGCTAAGGAAATGAAACTAAGGTTGTTCTGTTAAACTAGTTTAGCACTTAATCTTACAGGTGCAATAGATATTAAAGTGAAATTGTATTGGCTCTTTGCACAAAACCACCATCACATATAAAGGCTTGGCTCAACATTGTCAGTCACTCCGCTTTCTAAACAGGTAGTGGTGATCCTGTTTTGTAACCTCTCTGAGAAAGTGACACTTTCCCAGGCTCAGCATCCAGTCTGCACTTGGTTTGGTTTCTGTAGACCCAAGGAATTATTATTAGTTAGCATGTCAAAGTGAATTAAGTTTTACGACATGAATTTCTTCAGTAGTGATGAATTAGCATCATGTTTCTTAGACCGATAAACTATGAAGACCCAAAGTATTTCATATAAAACAAGTAAATAAGACATAAGTATGAATAAATATTGATACAACATATAATATAAACATGAAATTGTGAAATAATTCAGCGCATTTTTAAACACAGGTCAGTATTATTTAATCCAGGGGCAGAGCCAGTTTTGTGATTGGCTTTCCACCCATTGAGACTGAAGCAACAGCCAATCACATAACTGTTTCTTAACTGACCCAGACTTTGTAATGAAAAGTAGAATTATGAAATAAAACAGACTTCGGTAAGATAACATTTTGAGTTAAAAAACTAGTGGGATACAATATATATTTAATATTCATAAGAAAGAACTGAGTTCAGTGTGTTAAATTATTTCACAATTTACATGTTATACATTTTGTCTGTATTTATTTTATTTGTATGTGACATTATGTCCAAAGTGCTTTAAATCAAAATTCCATTATAGAACTTGCTTTAAGAGGGGTTGAGAAGAAAATGCTATTCTTAAAGGCTGCTAAAGAGCCATCTTTACTGATTGCACCTTTAATGTTGAGTGAGCATGCATGAGCGCTTTCCATTTAGCACTGACCGTACAAAGTATGATAACACAGTGGAGGTTACAGTTGCAACCAACCACTGTGGATGTTGTTTATATTGCAGTTTTCTCATTATACCATGCTGATGACATGCCTATTTTTTATTGTTTTTTTAATTGTTTTTTTATTGCTACACCACTTCAGAATGAATAATATGACAACAATTGTAGATATAAATAAATAAATTACGGGGCTGGGTGAGAGGGGGGGCTAATATTCCAAGTCGGAAATTTAGGAGTACAAAACTAGTAAATACGTTTTTTTCAGTCATTAATAATACAGGCAGGAGTCCGTGCAGACAAATGCATACGGTAGAGGAGTTGGAGCCGTCAGACAGGCAAATATGAGGGACTGTAACAGAGCCACAGCTTAGTTATTTAGAAATGTCTGCATTTCCCCCCAATTTTTTATGCTTTTGGTCCTATCAGAGCCTTCAATAACAGAAGCACACCGGAAATGTATATTTTTTCTCGTAAATTCCTGACTTAAATCTCCAAGAATTTCTGTGTTTTTTCTCATAATTTTAACACTTTTATCTCAAAGAATGTTTTTTGAGAATGAGAATGTTTTTTTTTCTTAAATGTAAGATTTTAATCTCTTCTTAGAATATCACCCTCTCTGTAATTCATTTATTTTTACCTGCATTGGCCTTAAACACCGTCATAGAATAATGCCATGACTAAGAGGTATTTTGCTCATGCAAAAATAAATCAATATTTTCCATATTTACCACAAAGGAGCATATTTAGCTTGCCACACAGTAGTGCATCACTTTTTGAGTAGGCTATTGTTACTTCTGAGAGATAAATGTGTAGAGATGGACTGAGCCTATGATAAATGAATGGATTTGCATGATTTTTACAATAAAACTTTATTAATTAACTTGTGAAGAAGAGAATATTCTTAATTCAACATTTTTGAAGTTTATTTCTGTTTTGTGGTAAGTTTTCATATAGAACATACCGACTATGGACACAGTTACAAACAATGTCTCAACAAATAAAAGCTTTATGAAGAGATGGTTTATTGCAGGCTGGATTGTGTTTAGGGCTCATTGTTTTTATCTTATATTTAAGAAAATGCGGTAAATTATCTGTTTATTTCGATTAATAAAAATGTTTTAAAGGTGGATAAAATCACATTTAATCACTGTTATGAAACTTGCTATGTCAAATTGGATTTTTAAAAATATTTGCCACACAAGCTGTATTGCTGTTTTCCTTGCAATCATCTCGAGCAACTAAAGTGCATAATTAAGCAATAATCAAGCAATTTCTCTCTTGGCTTTTTATCAGTGAAAAGCTCAATGGACTTGCTTGAGCTTCTGTAAACTGTGGTTAAATGTTAATGAAAAGCAGTTACTGCTACTATTAGTGTATGTCAAATTCACTTAAATGTCTGCAATTATGCCAGCAGTGAATAGGTGATCTAAACCTAATAATCCTAATCCAAACAAAGGCTGTGTAACTGCTAAAGGTCCAGGTGGAAGTGAACAATAGAAATAGAACAGAAGGGGTTAACATTAAGGAAATACAAGCAATTGTAACTCAAGGTTGTGTGAGAGATAGTGTGGATAAACTGTAGATCACAGTATTATAATCTCTTTTTCTCCTTTTTCATCTTCAGTAAATCTATGTACAAGCACGCCGCTTGGATTTGGCTCCTCCAGGCCTTCAGCACAGTAGGGGGCGCGGCCCGCTGAACACGTGCTGAATACACCAGTCTCAGACACCAAGCGGTAATTTGATCGTGCTAGAGCTGGAGGTTGTTCAGTCTGTCTCATAAAAAGTGCTTTTATTGTTATAAAAGTCAGCCACCCAGCTTCTGGTACAGGCCATGGTTATCTCTCGCCTTGACTACTGCACTGCCCTCCAGGTCTTCCAGCTTGTGCTGTGAAACCCTTACAAATGGTTCAGAACGCAGCAGCGCGTCTGGTCTTTGATCAGCCCAAAAGGACTCATGTCACTCCATTACTCAGTGACCTCCACTGGCTTCCCATGGCCTCCAGAATCAAATTCAAGTCACTAATGCTCGCATACAGAGTGACCACCGGGTCTGCACCCATCTACCTAAACTTCATAATACAAACCTACGTTCCTTCTCGGCCACTACGCTCCCCCAACGAACGCCGCCTGGCTCTGCCATCTCTTCACACAAAGCGATCCCAGTCCCGGCTGTTCTCATCTGCGACACCACGATGGTGGAACAAGCTATGCCATCAGAGCAGGGGCGTCCCTCTCTAACTTCAAGAAGCTCTTGAAAATTCATCTCTTCCGAGAACACTTCCTCTTATAACACCTCTAACTCCTAACCTCTAACATGCACTTCCTGTGTTCTGTTCTTCTTCTATCTCCTACAATTGTATTGATTGCACTTTTTGTTAACTCTTACTTCCTTCCCTAGGTATTTACCCCATTGATATGATATGTACTATGAGCTCTTACTAGTATGTATTGTCAGTAGATCTGTATTTGATGCTCTGTTGATGCTTGTATGTTGTTCCTCAAAAGTCGCTTTGGATAAAAGCCAAATGAGTAAATATAAATGTAAATGTAAATAAAGGAAAGATACTTTTTTCTGGTTTTCACACTGATGTCCTCCTGCCTCTCTTTAATTTTGTGATGGACAGATAGCTTTACTTGTTGCTAACACTACTGTACTGTAACTGCTGGTCTCTGTTTGTGGGTTTATTGAATATTCCAATTTGCAAGGCTCTGGTCCTCTTTAATCTCCAAGAACGTCAAACTGTTGTTGCCGACATTCTCTTATGAGAACTTGATGTTACTGAGAACAGAGCTGATGTGTTCTGTGAAGATTCATATCTCTACTAATGACTCAATGCTGTTCCTCTGAATGAGATTAGGGCTCTGCTTTCTGCTTCTACCATGTAGATGCTGGTCACAACTGAAAAGCCCATTGGATGAGAGGCGAACGTCTTCAAGTAACTTCAAACAAGTCCGGTTCCCTTGTTTTCAACCTTCCTTGGATAACCATGACCTGGATGACAATACTGATACTCAACATTTTTAGACTAACATTAGGATATTCTAAAGTGTCTTATGATAAAAAGAAAAAATCTTAAAAGATCTCTTAGCTATTTTTCATGAAATTTTAACATAGTCCTTAACTTTTTCCCATCTTCTGTCAAGTTTTCAAATATAGATTTAGGTAAAGTAGTGCCTACACAACATCCGTTTTTATCCTACACTTCAAGCCCATCATTTCCACCTGGGATCCCTCTCACTTTTCCAAATCATAATTTTGTCCCTGTTACGATTATTTGATTATGATTATTTCTGAACATTGTGCTCCTATATCAGGTTCAGGTTACTTTATTTGTACTCGTAGGTAGATCTGTTTTGCAGTGGACTGACAATGCCTCCATGTTGTATAATGTGTGTCACCATAGATGCCCATGTCTTATTGTCCTTCCGCCATATTCCTAGTAAGAGGAGAGAAAAAAATGTTGATATGTTTGTCTGAGTCTCCTTCAGATTTTACTGTGCACCAACAGTGTAGAATTTAGTTAGGACGGTAGGGACATGTCCAACAACTTATACTACTACTACAAACTGGTCCTAGAAATAATTTTCTTTGTGCCACGAATTGAGTGTTTGAGTACCCCTGAAATCAGTTCAAGATGCAAAAAAACGCCTCATGTACTCTACATGATCTGCAGGTTCTCATTCCTATCCAGAAGATAAACAACTGACCATACTAGTGTTCTCAGTTTATATGAATTTATATATGAAGTGTGGTGTTTTAAACAGGGAAAGTGGAATTTATTAAATTAATATGTCAATTATGATATTGTCTACAAGCAAAAACATTTCTCAATAAGCAATAATATTTCTTGATATTCTTGATAGGTAAGGATGAACTCAGGTGACCTTTGTCAGGTGACCTTCATTGTCATAGTCAGGTGACCTTTTTCGTCATAGTAGAGTAAAGAGTAAAAGATCATAGTTTGGGGTAAAATAACATCACTTAGTGTACATGACTTACATTATGTAAGTTAGGTAATATTACTTATGTTACTCACGTAATTGATGAAACACAACTAAAAAGATTCAATGTTGAATTTTTCTTTTACACAGGAAATAATCACCGGTCTCCTGGTTTAAAGTCTGATTTCTGACACACACATCCACCATGTTATTTATACTAGGCATACTTTTAGCCTAGTATGAAGCTAAAGGTTTAAATACCACAATGTCCAGTTGAGGTCTAATCCCCAAAGACTTGTTACGGCTCTTGGTGTTTGGGTTTTCTTGTGGAGGTTAAGCTTTCCTCTTGTCTTTACTTCTCTGTCATGTTGTCTCATCTCTGTGTTATGGGTCCCTTTGTTGACACGTTTATTTTCCTGTTATGCCATAACAGTCTGTTGATTGGTGCTGGTTCATCTTCATGTTTCACTCCTGTTTCTCATGCTTCTTGTGTTATGTGGATTTTGCCTTCGGTTGGACATTTAGATTATCTTTCACTTTGGACATTGTTTGATTTTAGACTGCCTAACTACTCACCAATAAGTTTTTACCTGTTGTTTAATACATATCACTAAATAGACCTTTATCTCTTTGTGTTCTGCATCTGGGCTCAAAGCCCAAGTTTCCATGTCAGCTTCTGAGCTGACCCTAACAAGAATTTTCCATGGCAGGCTCTATTAGCCAATCAAACAGTCCCAAATTCTGGGCTTTAGGTTAACTCTTTTTTTTTTGAAGATCTCAGGAAATCTCAGAATGTCTTTCAGAGTATTGCTTATTAAAAACCCAGCCGGGGAGATCATAGCATCAGCACACAGGGAGAACACAATGTCTAGCAACACGACAACTCCCTCTTGATTCCCAATATTTATCCCTTTGATACGCCATTATTCATCATTCTTTACTGGCCTAAATATGTATAGTCATCCCACTGAACGCTAGACTCCACTGCATTACCTACAGTAAGTCATTTTGGGATCTGGAGGTCACATGTACTGCATTATAATCAGAGACATCACTCTATAAACATTTAAGACATTTCATATATTTTAGCTTTGGCTCCAGTGTAACATCTGTTGCTATCAGTATCAAGAAGAATTGCTTTTAATTTTGCCTTGACTTCTGGATCTGTCAGTGACCCCTAGAATCACTTCTGTTCTCCTTTCTATGGCTGTCAGCCGTCATTTCAGCATGAAATCTCTCCTCCACCCCATTCACCCTCAGTTCATCATTTTCCGGTGCAGGCCAAGCTCACCAGAAGTCCCCTACTCATCACATCCAGATCATCAGCATTCTCTTCATCCCATCACCACCATCACCACCAGTGTCTAGACTCCATTGGGTTCCCATATGACTTAGTGCCTTCACCACTCCATTTACCATAATGTCATGATTGGGTCTAATCGCCAAAGACATGGAGTTCACCAGAGCTTCACAGGTTGCCACTGGAGTCCTCTTCCACTCCTCCATGATGACATCACTGAGCTGGTGGATGTTAGAGACCTTGCTCTCCTCCACCTTCCGTTTGAGGATGCCCCACAGATGCTCAATTGGGTTTAGGTCTGGAGACATGCTCGGCCATTCCATCACCTTTACCCTCAGCTTCTTCAGCGAGGCAGTGGTCGTCATGGAGGTGTGTTTGGGGTCGTTATCATGTTGGAATACTGTCCTGCGGCCCAGTCTCGAAAGGGAGGGGTTCATGGTCTGCTTCAGTATGTCACAGTTCATGTTGGCATTCATGGTTCCCTCAATGAACTGTAGCTCCCCAGTGCTGGCAGCACTCATGCAGCCCCAGACCATGACACTCCTACCACCATGCTTGACTGTAGGCAAGACACACTTGTTTTTGTACTCCTCACCTGGTTGCTGCCACACACACTTGACACCCTCTGAACCACATAAGTTTATCTTGGTCTCATCAGACTACAGGACATGGTTTCTGTTCTTTTAAGCTAAATCTTGGCCAGGTCTCTCTTGCAAAAAAAGATTTTAATCTCAATGAGACTCACCTGATTAAATAAAGGTTAAATAAAACCCCTTCAAGCTCTGCAGCAATGCTGGCAGCACTCGTCTATACGTCTATTTCCCAAAGACAACCTCTGGATATGACGCTGAACACGTGCACTCAACTTCTTTGGTCGTCCATGGCGAGGCCTGTTCTGAGTCTGTCGTGCTAAACTGCTGTATGGTCTTGGCCACTGTGCTGCCGCTCAGTTTCAGGGTCTTGGCAATGTTTTTATAGCCTCGGCCATCTTTATGTAGAGCAGCCATTCTTTTTCAGATCCTCAGAGAGTTCTTTGCCATAAAGGTGCCATGTTGAACTTCCAGGGACCAGTATGAGGGAGTGTGAGAGCGATAACACCAAATTTAACACACCTGCTCCCCATTCACACCTGAGACCTTGTAACACCTACAAGTCACATGACACCGGGGAGGGAAATGGCTGATTGGGCCCAATTTGGACATTTTCACTTGTGTAATAGTTATACAAGCTGTACACTCACTGCTTTACATTGTAGCAAAATGTCCTTTTTTCAGTGTCAAATAAAAAGATATAATCAAATATTTACAAAAATGTAAGGGTGTACTCACTTTTGTGAGATATTCTGTTTTTTGCTTTATACTCCCCTTATCTAGTGAGTATTGTTTTTTTAATCAGCATTATTGTATATCTGGAGATTTCATTGCAGCACCTTTACTTCATTCTTCATTCTATTCTCAGTGCTTACTAAGATGATGATGATAAATTACTTCCTTAATGGACACGTACTGTTCTGTGAGTGTGTGTGTGTGTTTTGGGGTCATAGGAGTCTGGCCATTGCCTTATTTCAACACACTGTGTAAGAGTGACCAATTACATGTCCTTGTTTGGTCAGGATAGCTCCTGAAGAATTCATCAAGCATCTTTTGCCAGTCAATCTCCAAATGTAATGAAGCAACCGTGTGTGTGTGTATGTGTTTGAGTGTGAGAATGACAGAGGAAGAAACAGAAAAAGACAAAAGCACAAAGGGCTGGACTTAGCTGGTTGGGCCCCATTCCAACTCTAGACCATCCCATTACTCCTCTACCTTTAGAAAACCACTGATGTCACAAGTGTTAAATGAATATTGCCTCAAAATACATACCTTTTCATTTTTTGCATTTTATAATAAATTGCAATTGTAGTTCAGTTTGAGTAAGTTGAAGGTTTATCAAATGGCGAAACACCCAGGTTAATAATACTCACAGACTTGATGTAACAACAATTTAATCTTTTCTAATGTCATTTAGAATCCTACAGCTGTGCACACCGGCCTCACGGCCGATGTGCTAGCAGGTAGAGTTAGCCGGTTGTAAGGTTATTCAGTCCTTTGTGTTGCTGCAAAATAGCAAATGGTGGCGTTTCATACGGATGTTGAAAGGTACCTTTAGTATAAAATAATTGCACTTGAAACACTGAGATGAAAACCCGTTGAAATACATTACCTTGCGTCATAACAGACTATATACTGAGCATCTCCAATAACAGAAGGAGTGTCTTAGGCCACTACTCTGCAGCTAGGGATGATCACCTGTAATTGCAGAGACCTGTTACAGTACCGTCTAGCACACACTCTACTAACAGCGCAAACATACCATAGAGACACCCACCCATGCCAGTTGGTAATTGGCCAAGTCCACGGGAGAAAACCTGGGTACACATCGGGAAGCCTGTAATATCAAAGGGACCTGTGTAAGACGGACAAAAACACATCTGGGGAGGTTTTTAACAATCAGAGAGCTCTGTCTATGCACCCTCATAGTCTGTATGACTGTGCTATAGACTTAGTCCCTGGAGCCCCTTTACCCTCAAGCAGACTAACATTTTTCGCCTGGAAAAGGAGGCCATAGAAAGATACGTTCACAACTCCCTGGCTGCTGGTCTCATCTGCCAGTGCTCCTCCCCAGAAAGGGCAGGCTTTGTCTTTGTGAAAAGAACAGTCTTTCTACAGTTGCATTAACTTCCCAAGGTCGCAATGAAGCCACTGTATCGAGACAAAGTTTTCTCGAAACTGGATCAGAATGCCTATCTCCTCATTCGTATTTGATAGGGATATGAGTGAAAAACAGTGTTTAACACACCTCTGGGTCATTTAGAGTACTTATTAATGCTGTTTGGATTAACTAATGCACCTGCAGGGTTTCAAGCACTGGTCTGCAGTTTTGGGGTAGTTACTCAAAAAAGGTAACTACTAGTAATTAGTTACTATAGTGACTTTTTTCAAAGTAATGCCAGGAGGCATCCTTACCGGATGCCCAAACCACCTCAACTGGCTCCTTTCAACGTAAAGGAGCAGCGGCTCTACTCTGAGCTCCTCGCGGATGGCCGAACTTCTCA
>JAPMOB010249671.1:0-18762 GCA_029875015.1 Lepomis gibbosus
ATCTCCACACAGCACAATAAACCATGCTGTGGACTATTATAAGACAGTACACTGGCACAAACCACTTAACATGCTGTTTTTTGAGTTTATTGGAGATTTATTAAATTAATACATGACCATCATTGATAGTCACCTGTCTGTTATATATTAAGTCATAAAGATTACATTAGTCATTAAGATCAATTTACCCTGGTACCATAGGATTACTAAAAGGAATGTTTGACAGGTAAATCTGATCTGAATTTTAAACGTGTTTTCAAGAGAAACATACTTTCCAATGTAAGGTTGGCCAAAAAATGTCAACAAGAAAGGTGATTGTAGCTGTTATTGTCAAAAATATATGTCCTATTTAAAAAAAATAGTAATTACTATGTAACTACATACATGTGTCAGTGTGCTGTACAAATATTGTAAATTAATGCATTTATTGTATAAATTACCAAAAATTGCTTAAAATCGCTTTTTTGTTGTTTCTCTCACTCATTTTCATTTTTCAATTGCCTGCCTACGACTTCCGGGAACTATCTGCAGTCTCCATGAACCACAAGCATTTTGAACCCCCACTGACACGACTCTCTCTTTACAGGGCTCTGGCTGTATCTATAGACATAATTGTAATTACTGTATGATCTAATTTGGGCATATGGAACAGGTGTGAACCAACAAGCACTGTAAAAAGAAAGGGACTGGTTCTGCCACAGGTAAAAAATTTCACCTTTCATAATAAAGTATGATGTTTTGGAGTTTACTATGGTTTCACCTTACAACATTTGATTTCTTTCCCTCACTAGAGGGAATGACAGTAATAAAGTTCAAAGTAGCAGCAAGCTCTACGGAGTCAACAACACCCTGTCATAGTTTCAGTTGCCTTCTGCCAAAGAGTCGTAAAAAAGGGAGACATAAATAAAGTCAAAGGAATGATGAATACTGGTGTTACAGCATCACACATGATATTAACTTCTAGGTGCCGGCCATGTTTATTTGTGAGACAATATCCCCTGTCAACATTACATGCTTTATATTGAACAAAACAAACAGTATGCACATGTAACTATCAGGTGTGAATGTGAGGTCCCAGGCTGACAGTCCAAACGGTCATGGCTGTAGGATTTTGGTGTTTGTGTTTCATGTTATCTGTTTCCTATTTTATTTTGAAGTTGTTCTGTCCGTGGCGTCATTGTCTTGTTTGCTTCCTGTCTGTGTGATTACTGATTGTCTCATTAAGTTCACCTGTGTCTTGTTATCTGTTCTTCACTATGGTTTTTAGTTGGTCTGTTCCACTCACTCTTTGCCATTTCATACTACTATTTAGGTTATGTTTAGCTGTCAGCCCTGTTCTTGTGCTTTTGAGTAATCTGCGTGTTACTGTTTCTTTGATCTTTGATCAAATAAATTCTATAGGAATGCATTTCTTCTGCCTGGTGTTCTGCGTTTGGGCCCAAATCCTCTATTTCCTGTATCAGTGCTAGAGCTAAACGTAACAGAAACACTGCATTTATTGCCAGGTGAAAAATGAAGCCTTTGAGTCTTGGATAGTGAACCAATCAAGGGCAGCTGCTAATGATAATGTGTTGCATTAGCAAAATTAAAAGGATATAACTTTATTGGATACACCTGTTCAACGGCTCAACACAAATATGTCGGCGAAGAACAGGAAACTGAGGCTACAGTTTGCACAGGCTCAACAAATTAGACAATAGAAGACTGGAAAAACCTCTGATGAATCTGTTTCTGCTGCATAATCAACACATGCCTTGTATCAACGTTTCAGGCTGGTGGTGATGGTGTAATGGTGTGGGGGATATTTTCATGGCACACTTTGGGCCCCTTAGTACCAATTGAGGATCGCAAAACCCCACAGTCTACCTGACAATTGTTGCTGACCGTGTCCATCCCTTTATGACCACAGTGTACCCATCGTCTGAAGGCTAAGCATGGTAGGACGCTATGTCATAAAGCTCAAAAGATCTCAAACTGGTTTCTTTAACATGACATTTTACTCAAATTACCACCTTTGTTGAATCTATGCCATGAAGAATTAAGCCAGCTCTGGAGGCAAAAGGGGGTCCAAATGGGTACTAGCAAGGTTTACCTAATAAACCTGCCTGATCTGTGACATCTCTGGATACTTTCTTACAAGATCATGAATGATCACAATACTGGGCTGTGACCACAATGCCAAAAGCACTTTTGATTTGCAGTTTAAAGAAAATGTAGAAATTTTCTTTGGGTCAACACCCTGTTCACAGACAGCACATGCTACAATGAAAAGCATTTGAAATTAGTCATTTTGTATAGCTCTGTGGCTATGTAGCATCTCTCTACCCCTTTTACTTTTTACCCTAGTGAGTTTGCTCAAAGACAAATAAATCATGCTCCTAATTACTATGCACTTTACTTATAACTGAGCAAGATAATGTGGAATACTTCCATTTGCATAATAATGACAAAGGGGGGCTCGGAGGAATTGGGTTTAAAGAGATGATTGCAGGGAGAAGACAAGACAGAAAAAACAGGTCAAAGCCAATGAATGCATTGATGCTGTGTGGCCGCATTCTTTCTTCAGCATCAGCTGAAACATGTTGAAATCACTGTGCCTCAGCCGAGTGGCATGTAGCTGCAGTACCGGAGACTGCAGTTTTAGGACCGCAATCCTAGGACCGGAACTGCAATTCCTTGTTTACTTTGATACAGCCAGCTAGCTGACTGGCTGGCTAGCTAGCTATGTTACTCTTTACAGCCCCCCGAAGCCAATTACCCTTACCACAACCACCACCGATTGTATGCCTACTTGACTGAATAAATATTGATTCTATGCATGTAGACTGGTTAACCCTACATCTGCGCCTCACGGCCGACGTGCTAGCAGACAGGGTTAACCTCCTTCGTGTTGCTGTGTATTACCACCACCAGTCCACAAGATGGCGCTGTTGCAAAAGAACTAGGGTCCTACAACTGTCCCAGGATTGCAGGGGTCCAGAAACTGCAGCCTCCATGTGCCTATATGCAATCCCAACAACGTCTGGGATGCTATCATGGGGGATCTCCACCCAGACCTGGACCCAGGGCATCAGTAAGCTCCTGGACAGTCTGTGGACGTACTTGGCGACATCGGATGCATGATACATAACGTCCATGACGTTCTCCATTGAATTCAGGTCTGGAGAATGTCAGGGCCAGTCACTGGCGTCACTGTTTTTGTCATCCAGGATCTGCTTACATAATCGTTGGCATTATCCTGCACAGGGGGGAATTAATGGCCCACTGCACCAGCGCAAGGTGTGACAATGACACTGAGGATTTCATCACGGTACCTAACAGCAGTTAGGATACCGTTGGCTAGCAGGTGGAGGTCTGTGCGACTCTTCACGGATGCCTCCTCAGACTATCACTGACCCATCACTAAGCCGGTCATGCTGGATGATGTTACCGGCAGCATAAGATTAACCACGGCATATCCAGATTCTTTCATGTATATTCAGTTTTACTCCACTTCATTTACCTGATAGCTATAACTATTAGTTACTTAAGTTACAAAAATCACTGGGCCAGCTGTTGGTGTGGTGGTCATTAAACAACAGTTTCATGGAAAGCACGCACCTCCCTAACATCTCAAACTTTCAGTATATATACACAGAGAGGAAGCAGGTGACAGGTGAGTTGTGAGTATGTTTCATCACCCTGCCTCACTTCTCGGTGTGTTCCCATCCCCATTTTAACACCAGAGATACTATTCAAAGTTCAGAGAGGTACATAAGCCACACTCAAACCACTACAGTGCTTCCATTGTGAGAAGCCAGGCGGGCACCTCTTTTTATAAACAATAACACGGTGAAAAAAGGAAAACAATAATTGTCAGGTTTAGGATAATTAGATTGTGGCCACGAGTAGCTCAGGGCCTGACTTTCTGGAAGCCAGCAGGATGTTGCGATCTTTGCCATGAGCAATTAAGCTGCAACAATTCACTTTGCAAGAAAACACTTTCCCCTCATTTCTTGTCTTTTTCAGCTCTTTTTCACTCTGTCATCCTTGTTTCAGTCTTACCTTCCACATATGTACAAACGTCCTTTAACTTTTATTGAGGGATGTTTCCCAAATAACTCTTCCTCTGAATTTATGTCCACTGTTCTCCTCATCTCAACTTTTTACTCACAATTTTTAACTCTTAATCTTTGCCTGCCAGCCACTTCTCACTTAAACCTATTCATATCTCTCATTTCTCAGTCTAATTCTGTTACCCTATTCAGTCTCCTCTCTTTCTCTCACTTTAGACCTTTTTTCCTAGTCTGCATCTGCTGACCATTTCTCACACTCTACTAATCAGTCACACCCTTTTTGAATTCAGCTGAAGTCAACAGATTTTATTGATATAAAAGTCAAAGAGAAATATTGCCAAAGCAGGGAAATGCGAGCTCTTCATTCAATCACATCCTACTTCTCACCATCTTCCAGGTAAAGGAATGGACTGTAGGGGGATGACGTGCTGAGTCTGGTGGAAGCTGAAGGTGAAAGCCAGTCATCCTGAACTGCACAATTAAATCAAAGAGTGGCAGATGAAAGGACTCCTCCCCTGGAGGGCAGAAGATAAAGGAGGACTGCTCCACTGGGGGAAAAAAGGTCCAAGGTCCTACTTAAGCACTGAGAACAGAGACAGAAAAAGTCCCACTGTGTGACAGGTCCATCTTGCACTCACCTTTAACAGGCCCTCTGTCTCTGTATCTGTCACAAACACGCACATTGCTCCCTAACACAATTCAACCAAGGAATACTAAGAAAACATCTTTAAGTGATTTAAACCCTTACAAAACAGTTGCCAATCAGCTTAAGTGACTGTTCTTAAAACATTTTAATGTTGTTCTGTAAACTTCTGTAATGCCCCTTTAACTGTTCACACATACACTAAACAAAATCATAGACACTTTTGTTTTTGCCCCCATTCATCATTTTGTGCACACAGACTTTCTCTGTGTACACAAAAGGCCTATTTTTCTCAAATATTGTTCACAAATCTGTCAGAATCTGTGTTAGTGAGCACTTCTCCTTTGTCGAGATAATCCATCCACCTCACAGGTGTGGCATCTAAAGATCCTGATCAGACAGCATGGGGATTGTCCAGGTGTGCCTTAGATGTAGACCTTTTGAGGGAGCATGCAATTGGCACACTGACTGCAGGAATGTCGACCAGAGCTGTTTCCCGCAAATTGAATGTTCATTGCTCTACCATAAGGCGTCTCCAAAGGTGTTTCAGAGAATGTGGTAGTACATCCATCCAGCCTCACAACCCGAGACTACGTGTAACCACACCAGCCCAGGAACTCCACATCCAGTATCTTCACCTGCAAGATCATCTGAGACCAGCCACCCAGACAGCTGCTGCAACAATCGGTTTGCATAACCAAAGAATTTCTGCACAAACTGTCAGCAACCATCTCAGGGAAGCTCATCTGCATGCTCGTCGTCCTCATCTTGGTCTCGATCTGACTGCAACTTCGCACAGCCATTGGACCAGTCCACAGGCCACAAACAACAACCTGATCAACTCTATGCGAAGGAGATGTGTTGCATAAGGCAAATGATGGCCACACCAGATATTGATTTGTTTCCGGCCCCCCGATAGAGTGAAACTGCACATTTTTGAGTGGCCTTTTATTGTGGCCAGCCTAAGGTACACCTGTGCAATCCCCATGCTGTCTGATCAGCATCTTGATATGCCACACCTGTGAGGTGGATGGATTATCTTGGCAAAGGAGAAGTGCTCACTCACACAGATTTTGACAGATTTGTGAGCAATATTTGAGAGAAACAGGCCATTTGGGTAGATAAAGAAAGTCTTAGTTCTTTGAGTTCAGCTCATGATGAATGTGGGGCAAAAACAAACGTGTTTATATTGTTCAGAGTATTTTACATGTGAAACATTCAAGACATTCACTACACTAAAGCAATTAAATCCAGAGCTGATTGTTAGACTTTTGTAAGTCTGTGTAGCTTCATTTAGAATTTGCAGAATAATGACCTCCAGTGAAATCTATAATAACAAAGTATATGCTTATTGGTGTATTATCAGGTGGAGGACTTTCCACAGATGACAAGTTAGGTCTCAGTTACATATTAATGTATTAATTAAAACAAAAAATGTAATCAAACAAACGTCATCATATTGGAGATTTTCATTGATTGATTTCATTATTCTTAGTCACATGTCTTTTTCCTCTACGTCCCTAATCTTTTCCCCTTTTCCCTGCACCACATTTTCTCTCAGCCAGCCCCAGCTTCAGGGGAATCCACTGTGGTCTCGCAGGGGACAGAGTCAAATGCATCCAATTCAAAAGTCTGTGAAATTGGGTTGGAAATAAGCTTGCATGTTGAACGAGGTGAAGTAAAGAGAGAGTTGCTTATAAAGGGAGAGTCTTACAGCTAATCAAAAAAGGGTCTATGGCTCATTTTAGAAAGGCCATACAGTAATACCTAACAAACCTTGACACAAAAGTTTTTACTGCCCTATTTTACCAAATTTTTACACGTATAACAATTTTCAGATCAAAACTCTTTGCTTATTATGTGAAGTGACCTGAGAAAGCCCTTTGAATAAAAATGTTTATGCTTTGTTGTAAATGTAACTTTAATTACATTTCCTGTCTCTTCCTTTACATTTTTTTAGTTTACTTTTTTTATCGTCAAAATGAATCACGAATAAAGAAAAAAAAACTTAAATCCTAAAAGTGTGTGTAATAGGGTTGGGCCGATAGGCGATGCTATGCAGAGGGGACGGGGATTTCCAATCACGATGTTGAGGCATTGTGATTGTACAACCCGGGTTTCAATCACCATGAACATTATTATTAGAAATTTTAAACTTCCTCGGAATTCTCTTCTCCCCACACTCAGACATACAAAGGCCTACACCTCAGGTAAGCACACCGGCTTGCCCTGCCTCTCTCTACTCCACTTTCTCCATCAGCAGTATATTTTATAAAGTCACCTAAAAGACACAGAACTCGTCCTTTTTCTGTATTTTTCCACCCGCAACCCATTATCATGGCAGCTGGTGAGCCGCCCTGCACTCTGCGTGTTCAAAGGTGCTTTACCTGGTCTGTGTTTGTAAAATATCCACTGTGACGTCCTACTGTGTATCCTGTGTGGCCCTATCAGTCATCACTGTTTTTCCTTCTCAATAGCACTGCTTCAACATTATTATTTGCTAATTCCCAGCATGCACTAGGAGGTTTCCATTGCAACATTAAGTCTTGTTGGAGAGATAAGGCTGCGAGCGCTCCTGAAGTCCCTAAACACACGTGTGTGTGTGTGTGTGTGTGTTTTCATCCTGTGTCATCTTGTTTTGTCCTCTGTGGTTTATCTGTCTCTCTTTAACATCAGAGCTGTTGTTTATCCTGTTTATTACTCTTCCTGTTGCCACACCCTGAAGTTTTGTTTTAGGTGTGCAGAAATCCATTGAGATAAGAGATGTGAGAGATATGTATGATATACATTGTAGATAAATATATTCTAGAAACTAAAAACACAAAAATCAACAACTTCTCTGAAGAATTACAGTATAAAGTCTGGTATAATCTGGGCCACTGGACATTGGACCAATGAACCACATTATATTAAAGGAAACCGGAGTGGAAAATTGATTGGTATGTGCCTTGATCAACTTGCCCATAGTGTGTGGGGTTATTGGCCCAGACAGAGTGGGGCGGGGCCGACTGGCTATGTCAATCGATCACACACTCCACACCAACATAAGGAAACAGTTGAAAATCTGAAAGATTTTGTGCTGTAATAAACAAAGAAGTGTATAAGTCACAAGCTTGTGTATTGGTCATTTTACCATTTTTTTGCAATTAGAAATTTTATCCTTTCAAATACAGTTCTTGGTCTGTAGATTGTTTTCGTTGGTTGATTTTGGGTATAGGCAGTATCACTTTGTTCCACCTGTAGCCTGGCTCCAGCAAATTGGTGGGTCCAAATTTTATTGCATCACGATCTATTGAAATTTGATTCAAAGATGCATGGTCTGGGCAGCCATTGGGCTTGTATTTAATTTTATTCATTATACTCAATGGCTCCGCTGAGGTGATGATTTTCATTCAGGAGAGTTAGAAAGGTGTTTCTAGTTTTGAGAGGGGTTATGTTTGAAGGGTCTTTCTTGATTGTAAGGATTCACAAACTGAAAAAAAGATGGTAGCCTGTGGAACGTCCAAACTCTGGCTATGTATACTTGCTGATGTAATCCCACACCATTCTATGTCAAACACTTCTTTCAGGGCAGAATATGTAAAATGTTTAACGTTTATCTATTTCACAGTTTGATGATGCACAGCTCAATATACATCAGTATGATGCACTTATTCTGAGATGGGGAAAAAAGCATACGGAGTTGGTTGAGGGTTTAAACAATCAAAAGTTAACTTTGCTGCCCATTCAAAATTTGTAATTTCCCCTTAAACGTTTGGAAGTTGATACATAATGTACACATACCATATTTAAGAGATACATTTACATACATTTACATCTTTTTCATGTCATTTTCTATAGCTGAGTAAAGAAAGTGGATATCAAACCAGGCGATGTTAGCATATTGTTAGGATAATGTCACAGCAGTCGCTTTACAAAAGTGTGCCCTCATAAATCCTTGAGCAGAAGAAAACAGGGAATTAAGCTGACACAAACAGTAAAAATAATACTGTAATAAAACATCCCACAGTATGACAAACAGTATAAACTGTTGGCTGGTAAAGAGACACAGCATTTAACAGCATCCCTTCAGGCACTTTGCTTGTGCTTGTTTGTGTGTGTGCCTGTGTGTGTATGTCTGAGCTGAGCCCCTGTAGCTATGTGAAGATGTGTCTGCATCAGTATGGATCTCTATGGTGACTCATGGGGATAAGTGGCAGTGGGCTGCTGAGGGGCCACTGAGAAATGGACAGCAAGATATGCTCATAGAAGTGAGGAGTCGATTAGATAGAGGGTGGTAATTGCCAGTGCGCAGAGAAAGATGGACATTAACAAGAGAAAGTTCTCATCATTAAGGCTTAGAATGTGTGTGTGGGGGAGTTTAAGAAAAGGGGGGAGGAGGATAAACTGCCAAAGAAGCTAGAAGAGGTTATAAAACACCTCCAAAAGTTTCTCTTTCTTTCCAAAATACTTTTACTGAGAATTTCAACATAAGACAACAGGGTTGGGCAGTCATGTCCCACATAGTATATATTGATTACATATTCCATCTGGCCTGGGAACACCTTGGGATTGGATGGATGAAATGTGAGACATCTAAATGCTGCACTCCCCAACTCCTTGATTATCTAGAATAGGTGTACAATGTCTAGAAATAAAAGAATAAAACTAAAAATGTAGCTATTTCCTTTTAAGTTAGATGTTATTTTTTGTCAGAAGGGCGTAGTCAAAAAAGGATCCCCAGGTCTTACAGAGTATCTTCAAAGAGCCACTGACAGACATTGTTGCATGTCTGCAACAATAAAGCACTCCGCAGATATCAGATGAGGGTCGTCTCCATCAGTAACGCCAAACGGAGGTATCAGAGGGTGTTGGATAAGGTGTGAAAGAAGTCTCTACAGCAGTTTTGTAAGTGAGGGTTAAATTATCTAGCATCTACCCTGTGATATCAGGGTAGATGCTAGATAATTTAACCTTGGACATGTGGGCCTTATGTACTACATTAAATTACACTAGGCCATTGGTGGAAAGTAATGAAGCACAAATACTTAATATTTTTTCATGTCAATAACAATATTGACAAGAAAAAAATAAATAATATTGCACTACTCAGGCTATGTTTGAATCACTTATTATACTTCCCGAGATCACTCATTTAGCTTGTGGAAACAAAGAACAAACTGAAAAACAGACTTTAACTATATTTTCAGTCTTTATGCTGATGCTATATTTCCCTGTGTATTTGTATAATATTGTGTTGTAAATAAAGTTTTTCTTTGAATCACATGGCTTCTGTCAACTCCAATGTCCACACCATAGACTGTATAAAAGAAGTCCAGACATCCGTACATAAAGAGTGGGAATAAGTATGCGCAGACTATACAGAAAGGGGCTGCGGCTACAGCCAATCATTACAGACTGTACCATGAGGTGGCATGGCTTGAGCGAGGGACGCGGCGTGAGTGGTGCTACAGTCGGCAGCAGGACATTACTGAAGTTAACACTGACTCAACTAATTAACATCTTATTCACTGTTGTAGTACCATTTAAAACCAGTGTAGGCAGTCGGACTTTCAACCCTGACTATCCTTGATAAGATAAGTTTCTGGATGATTAATTGGGTGAAGGGTCCAGGAAGCATGAGCACCTATTGACCTTAGTCAATTTTACAGTCTGTAGAAATCTGAAATGTCAAAGAAATTGCATCAAAAGAAAAACGTGAAACTGAATATTTTCTTTTCAACATGTACTACCATGCCACATGTCAGATCCTATCGAAAAATATTTTGCAGCAGGTTTTTATAGTTTTCTAACCTCAGCAGTGAGGTAACGGTGCTCTGTGACACTGAGTAGCTGATGGATGATTGAGGAGATGGAGCTGACTGATACATATGAGAGTTGTTATGGCTCCGACAGAGGGCCAGGGAAGGCAGCCAGGTGGATGCACTTTTAAAGATTATAGTCGCACATTGTTATCTGTCCAAGTGTTTGGGAGTTTTCTTTATCCCGCCACCATGTGCCTCAAGAAGCACAACAGATACATGTCAAAGCAGCATCATGACCTTCTCACCAGAAAAACATACCCTCAACCACTGGGTGAAAGCACTCTTGGGAACAAATTCAGCAACAATATTGACCTCAAATCGATGTCTTGCTGTTTATTTTAGCAACATTTTATTCACCTGGCCTTTGAAGACCTTCACAAAGTCTAACCACGTTCAAAACTTTGCTGAATAAACTGTTAAGTAAAGAAGTCAAGGACAAAATGTGGAAGCTGAATATATAACAGCAAGATGAGGTGAAACATTTATCAAAGTATTATCCTAATGTGTGATCTTTTTCATCTTTATTATACTTCCCTTTCTGTCAAGATTTATCTTTGTCATGCTTAAGCTCCTTTAAACATGTTTAAATTTACAATGTGTAAGATATGCAAGAAGATAGGAACAAGATCTCTGAATTATTTGACAACGTGCAGTTAATTATCCAGTATGGTTTGGACAGAGCAGGCATCATCTTTGTCAGCGAGTTGGCGATGGATGTCATCCCACCACTGACTTTACGCAGCAGTGCGTTTTCAGCTAAATTGAGAGTGATGATGACATTTTGTTTGTTTGCCACAGGAAGAATGTAGCAAAGCTGTTGATCTGAGGACAACACAACCATCATTAAGCCGAATTGTCATGGAAACAGTCATGACACTTACAGCTCCACACACTGTCAGACGTTGACTTCCCAACAACACCCCCCGTAATCCAACAGAAGCAACCAGATGCAGCGTGTGGGAAAAGTAACAGTAAGAAAGTAAGACGGAGCTCCGCGAGTAAACGGCAAGGGCAAGAGAGTAATCATGGAAACGGTTTCTGTGCACTGCACAGCTTTAGCCTATTTAACTTAAGTTAAAATTATAGGCTACATAACTTTACCTGATAGGCCTTCATCTAGTTTTGCGGGGATGCTCTGCCATGTAAATTCCCTCCTATGTAGTGTACAGTAATAGACTCTGGAAACTCACAAACAGCGAGGATCAGTCTCTTTTCCAATGACTTGTACTGCGTTTCGCGTGCAAAAAGTTAAAGACAATTCTACTTTGCCAGCTAGCGACACCTTGCTCGACTACTTCACTCCTGCTGCTCCCTGATAAAAGAAAAATGTTTCTGCTGATACCTGTTCAGAAAAAAAACAAGAAAACTGGACTCTGGTGGTAACTTGGTTTAACAATCTTAAGATGAACAATTTTAATCGTTGCCCTGCACTAATTAAAATAACCAGAGGTTCACAGAAACTGTAAAAAACAGAAAACTGTCAAATGTCAAAACAACACTCAACAGAAAACAATTCAGTGAATGCAACCATGAGTTCACTTATTAAACATATCTGTAGATGTTATAGCAATGTGATATTTTCAAACTTTCACACACAGATTCTCTTGGTACCACCACACCCCACTAGCTCTGTGGCCCATCATGGCCGCCCCAGTAAAAATGTTCTGGATACGCCACTGATTGTGTTCCCTATCGCCAAAATGGCCTCTGTCAGCTAATATGACCACTAACTTAGCTTCACAACTAATTGAGTTAACTAGCAGCAATTATAACTTGACATGTGATATGCTGCCTCCTACTTTTTTGGAGTATGGATTCGACAGAAAAAGAGTAAATGCCTTTTATGGATGGTATTTTACCTAAAGATTTTATAAAGCACACAATATAGCAGTCTTATTGATAAAATGAGGCCAAATAGTGTACAAATAGGTTTAGTTTAGAGTTTTCTCATTGATGAAAAGGGGAAAGACAAGCCAGAGAATAACAGAAATCTTTCAGTCGTCTTCTTCCTTTCATGAGAGCTTCTGACACTTGGTAAGAAGATGTCCACTTTCATTTGCCATTTCCATCAGTGCATCATTTTAAAGCAGTGCCCATTTGACACAAGGCCCCACCAGTGGAATATTCTCTTAGCTGTGGTGGCACATAATGCATGGTCACTTCTATGTCTTTGAGGAGGGGTCATTGTACCTATTTGAAGGAGAATGTTTGGTCAGGTAGAGCCAGGTAAGTGCGGAGTCCATTAACTTAGATCTCTGTAAGACAGCTAAAGTGGACTTTGGATGGAGGTTATTCACCTTGACCGTGCCATGCTTGGTATTCTCAAAGGAGCTGCAATGCTGAATCCACAGATTAAAAAAATACCTGTCATATATTCCCAGTGCTGCTTACTGCTACAGATTTAATAGAGAGAGAGACAAGGTTAGGAGTCAAAACTCACATTGTAATTACAGTCTGACTACGCCTTTCTCCAGAGTTGCATTGGTAAGCAGAAGCCAATCTTTCTCCTAAATTAACTGGGAGGAGGACAGCAGCACAGCGTCCAGTACAAACAATATAACAGTGCACAGTCCATCAAACTGAAACCAAATGTGATTCTAAAAAGTTTGGAGCTTGTAGCAGCTGCTGTCAGCTTGGATTCACAACAATACAATTGATTCAATAGCAAAAAACAGAAGAAAAATCTATCTTTAGATAGATCTAAAGGAACATCTTAAACCACTCCTGAGGCATGATACACTTCTCCACAATTAAGCCATGTGTTCAGTATGTTATATAACAATCGTACTAGCTGAGAAGTGCATTATGCTTGAAATGTAGTTTGCAATGTTTGGCAGGTTACTCAGAAGTTGTTACTAGTTACTTATTACTCCTTAAAAAAGGTGATAAAAGTAATTTTTTACGTTACTATATTACTTTAACTACCACGACCACCTGACTTGAACAGCATATGGTCCTGTGCCGCTAATGCAGCGTTACTTGGATGAGTCCCTGTAAAATTATTACTGTTTTGGAAATAGTAATCCCTTACACTACTAGTTACTGGTTAAAGTAACTACAGCACTGGTGGTTTCTGTGGAACCCCTAAGCGCCATAGATTCATAAATTTGATTTACTCTGTTTTCATGTGATAACGAGGTAATTTTCTCAAGCTCCTATAATGATTACAAATGTTGTTTTCCTGTGAAAACATACAGGACTCTAAATCTAAGGGTTGTGTGTTTGTTACTCATATTGCATTGATTTTTTTTAACCTCTTCAACAAATTAAATATGAGACTGTTTCACATGCTCACAATAAAGCAGGAAAAAAGTTCTGAAGGACATTCAAAAGAGTCTGTGGCTTGCACAACACACCTCTGAAATACTGTAGCCGTTGGGAAATGTGAGATTGGATTCTCCTGAATGAGAAGTACAGGAATTTCCTCTGCCCGGAGGAAATTGAAATAAGTGTCCACAGGTTGATGAATGTGGACTAATCGATGGGATGCACACACAGCACATGCTTTATTGTGAGTATGTGAAACAGTCTCTTTATAATTGCTTAGTTGAAGAGGAGTAACAAACTCTACTAACTGGGGACACTGACAGTCACTCCAAAAAAATAGCTTGATGCCAAATTTACTTCATTGTTCATTGAATCATTGTTCTTGACCATCGCTTTGTCTCGAGATCACAAGAAAATTATCTTATTACGGGAAAACTGATTAAATAAAATTTTAGCCACCTTTCATGGCTAAAGGTGGTGAGTTCCAGCTCAAAAACAGAACCTGAAGACAGAGAGGCAGGAGAGTAAGAGAAAAAGGGAAAACAGGGCATGGAGGGCAAGACACATAACACCTATGATATGTTTACTTACATACTAAAGAGTTGTTACCTGAATATCCAGTGGTTTTATTTTGCAAAACACACCACACATCTTTCTGTGGCACACACCACAGAGAGAGAGAAAACTGATTAAATGCCAGGTTGTTTCCATAATAAATAGCAAATAGGAAAGCTGTCATGCTGTCTCCAGATTCTGAAGTTACGGTTGATCTAAGCTGTTAGCAAAACCCCCCAGAGAGATTCAGATTACTTGGTAGCAGGTGTAATAAATCTAACACCTGAAGACGTTGTGTACACAAACAAAAATCTCCAGACCTGACACAGAATTCTTGTTGTAATGGCTGGAAGAGATATAATAAAATCCCAAGACGAGCAAACAAGGCTTCTCACCAGCCTGTTTCTTCAAGCCCAAAAGAAAAAAAACAGGCGAGATGAGCGTGTGCACATACACGTACATGCCTCTCTGCATGAACAAACATCCAACTGTGTAAGTTTTAATGTGTATGTGTGTGTGAGAGAGAGCAAGAGACAAAGAAAGAGCATTGATCCAACTCCAGATGAAAGACTCCAGAGGAAGGTAGAGAGAGTGTGAGAGCAATTCAGAGCGGTGGTGCAGTTGGGGTATTGCTAGGATCTTGATGCATTGGAGGCTTAGCTCAGCCCCCTACCACTCAACCACCCCTGCTTTAGTAACTACTGTTACTACTCATAGCCACATAATAATAATAAATCAGTCTGGAATGTCCTCCCTCAGGAAAATGTGTTAAACACTTCATTTCCTGCATTTAGGTGCATTTTTTCTGTTACATTTTCTGACTTTTAAGGCAAACAGATGATAGGTAAAAAGACAGACTGCTTTATATGTAGTTTATTTTTAGAATCTGCTTGGCTTTGTTTAATACTAAAATGGATCTATTGTCATTGAAATCAGTTATTGACTTTTTGTTCTCTTATTTTTTCACAATATCCAATATGCCAAGAAATTTCTATTAACTTATCTAAATTTCTTCAGAAGTCCCAGGATCAGGGATTTAACACATCTACAGCTGCTTTTATCTGGACCAAACAGTCATAACATGCAAATATAAATTACTTTATGTCCATAGTAATGGCAAAGGTATGCCTTTGTACTCGCTGTCCCCAGAACTGGGAGCGCTTGCCGGGCTAAAAGTGATTATAAGCAGCCTACCTCACTGCTAGAAATGGGAAAAAAAATAATGAAATGTATAAACTATTCAATGGTGCTGCGACAAGGGGGGTCTATGAGTCAGGAGGAAGAGAGGATGGTGCATGGTTTGACCCCTGGCTCCCCCAGTTTGCATTTCAAAGTGTCCTTGGGCAGGATACTGACCAGTGTATAAATGGGGTTAATGTAACATGTATTGTAAAGTACTTTGAGTGGTCGGACAGCTAGAAAAATGCAATATAAGTGCAGTCCATTTACCTACCGCCTTACTTTCCTTCCCTTCAACTAACTCCCTGCTGAAATCATCCATCAGGGATGTTCCTCTGGGTTCCCTCTTCTTTTCCCTCGGCCACTCTCTCATTCCTCTTTCTTTCTTTATGCAGCTATTTTATTCCATCCCTCCTTTACTCTATATCCTCAGTAAAACAACCTCTGATCATGGTGACATCTCTCTCTTCCTAGCTTATGGATGTTAATAATACTGGCAGTGCACAAACTGGTTGTACGGCATGAAATTAACCACAAAACAGCAGGTCCGCCTAATGTATAATGCAATCAGCCTGTCTTTGTTATTTAATGCTTATCCTAAGATATGTCACTCAGCAGCAACCAGCGTGCCTTGAAATGTTTGATGGCATCTTTTTTCAGATGTCATTCACCATCAAAGTTGCAGGAGTAGACCATTTATTAAAGATTTATTAGTTATTAGTCCACACCAAATATGCCACAAATAGTTGTGTAACAAATAAAAAAGGGCTAGAGAGAGAAGTTCAAATTCAGTCTGCTTTCACACCTTTGCACAGCTGGCCAATCATGGATGTGAATGTAGGATTGTCGGTCATACACATCCACACTAATCTGACGTCAAAGAGGTTTGGGGGGAGGTGAGTTTACAAAGCTATTCGACCTTTGGACATTTCAGAGTATACTGGCAGCTTGACTCACACAGAAGCTATATCAAAAGTAGCTTCTGAAAACACCAAGTTAATAACCCTGTCATTTCCAGAAAAATAGGGTTGAGGTTAGGGTGGCTGGATAGCTGTACAAGGTAAACTAAATAAATGAACAACCTTCGCTGTTGGTGTGAACCTGAATAGTCGAAGTTTTGATGCATGCCAGTGTCACAGTCGAATTTTTGCAGAGGCGTTATTAAATGGGGATCATGCCATTTTGGCTATATGGGGGTGCACATGGTCTGATTTGACATATAAGTATTGGTATTCTCTCAATATGTACACTGCCTATTATGATATAAATATCCACATATAATGCTGTAAATAAAATTGTGAAAATAAAGATGCTTTTAATAAATAATTGATGAAGCACACAAAGAATTTTAGATTGTTTTAAAACAGTACTCCAAATGAAACCGTGAGTTGCAACTCTGCACAAGACTAGTGAATGGCAGGGTGGAAGGGCAAAGAGAAAAGGGTCAATAATAGCTGCAAATGTACAGTGTAAGCTACAGTTACTAATGAATAGAGACTGCAGCTCTGCAGTCAGTCTCCGTGTGTTGGGTATGTGAAATACTGCCATTCAAGACTTTGTAGATGGCTGTGGGCCATACTTGAATCCACCCTCTTCCGTTCCTGTCCACCTAGCTGTAAGGGAATGGGAATAATGAATCCTGTAGAAACCAGTTGTGCCTGTGGTGTTACATGTAAGACATACAAACAACAGGGTTTCCAGGGACACAATTGCAGGGCTCAGCAGAGCTACTAGACACCACATTCCAACAAGCACCAGCACCTCTTGCCATCTGTACTTGCTGGGATGAGAGTAGGGGAGAAAAATCACAGCAACTAAGAACACCATCATCACCCTGCAGGAGAAAGGGAGGGCAATGATGGAGAAAGAGGGAAAACAGGGAGGTAGAGAGGCTTGAGATGAAAGGAGAAAGTGAGAGTGAGAGCCAACATGCGAAGGCAGACTTTCACCCGATGAGGAGCGACGGCTATTAAAATGTGTCAGTGTGCAAGTTTGCAGGGGAGCATGTGTAAGAGGCGTATAACACGCCAATAACAAGGTTTGCTCTACACCAGACCCTGGAGCTTCGCACTGCATATGTTGCTCTCAAAATCAGATAAATAAACTGGGATTTATGAGTCTCTTTGGTCTCCATGGAGTATTTTGGACTCACATTGTCTAAATTCTGTTTAAGAGAATTCATTAGTATTGGATAACAATACTTCTCCACTCTGCCAAGAAAATCTAATACTCAATGCCCAGTCTCAATCTGTGCTTTAAAATGCTTTACCGTCTGATGTTACTATGAATGTAAACTCCACAGATTCATGTCTGGCCCATTCAAACATCAGTAAACAGTTATAATTTGGAAACTTTTGTAATGATACAGCACACAGACAATTGTGGTAATTGTGGGGAGGTATCTTCCCACCTTTGGAAGACCAGCATGAGCTAAATGGGTTTAAAGGAAACACCAGATTCAGTTTTCCAATGTTTGAAACATGCTTATTAGTTTCTCTGGAGACAATTGAGAATGCATTTCTTACATTTACTGTAGTGCCAAGCTCTCCCCACAGTGTCCAGCCACTGCTTTCTCCACACATACACAAACTGTTTTAGGGGTACTATGACTGGTGCATGGCTCTTATTCTGGACAACGGCAGCAGGTGTCTTCTAAACAGAGCCACCAGCCATCCCCAATTACTGGTGCGTGTATGTGTGTGTGTTGTGTGTGTGTTTACATGTGGAAGCACATGGCCGTCTGTGTCTTGTAAAAGGTGCAGGGAATTATTTATTGCTACTGTACTTCGGGTTCATCTCAACACCACAGGAACCTGCCATCAGGATTTGCCAGCTGCTGCAAACACCAGTCTGCTACATGAGATTGAAACACTGACAATTGTTTTGCCAACCACAATCCAGTAGCAGCCATATAAAATATTCTGTGCTGAGCTGCCCTGGTGATGTGTGGAGGTCTGTGGTTCAGGGATTTGGATTTCTGAGTCTGGTGCGGGTCTGCATGCTGGTGGGGCAGTGCTACCACAGTCGTGCCCTCTGGATGAGCTTGGTGATCGCTGGCTCTGGGGTGCTTGCGGTGCTCGAGGTGCTCTTGCTACAAGCCCTGAACTGGAGGGACCTGGCATCCTCTTGCTTAGGGGGTTGGCAGACGAGGCCAGTCGGGAACCTGAGCCCAGTGAGGAGGGCCATTCCAGCCTAGACCCTCTTTGACCTTCTCCACCTTCCCCTTTCAGTTATGTCTCACTACACACACCCTTAGGAC